>RJWK010037017.1:0-21473 GCA_004363435.1 Platanista minor | reverse complement strand
GGGTAGAGTAATCTTCGTTGTAGGTTCTTCCCTTTCATCACTTTAAATGTGTCATGCCACTCCCTTTTGGCTTGTAGAGTTTCTGCTGAGAAATCAGCTGTTAACCTTATGGGAGTTCCCTTGTATGTTATTTGTCGTTTTTCCCTTGCTGCTTTCAATAATTTTTATTTGTCTTTAAGTTTTGCCAATCTGATGACTATGTGTCTCAGTGTGTTTCTCTTTGGGTTTATCCTGTATGGGACTCACTGCGCTTCCTGGACTTGGGTGGCTATTTCCTGTCCCATGTTGGGGAAGTTTTCCACTATAATCTCTTCAAATATTTATTCTGGTCCTTTCTCTCTCTCTTCTCCTTCTGGGACCCAATAATGCGAATGTAGTTGCATTTAATGTTGTCCTGGAGGTCTCTTAGTCTGTCTTCATTTCTTTTCATTCTTTTTTCTTTAGTGTGTTCTGCAGCAGTGAATTCCACCATTCTGTCTTCCAGGACACTTATCCGTTCTTCTGCCTCAGTTATTCTGCTATTGATTCCTTCTACTGTAGTTTTTATTTCAGTTATTGTATTGTTCATCTGTTTGTTTGTTCTTTAATTCTTCTAAGTCTTTGTTAAACATTTCTTGCATTTTCTCGATCTTTGCCTCCATTCTTTTTCTGAGGTCCTGGATCATCTTCACTATCATTATTCTGAATTCTTTTTTCTGGAAGGTTGCCTATCTCCACTTCATTTAGTTGTTTTTCTGGGGTTTTATCTGTTCCTTCATCTGGTACATAGCCCTCTGCATTTTCATATTTTCTGTTTCGGTGAACGTGGTTTTTGTTCCACAGGCTGCAGGATTGTAGTTCTTTTTGATTCGTCTCAAGAGGACCTCTTTTAAAAATGTAAAGTAATGAATTTCACAGAAATTATGCATTAGAGGGTGGTAGGATGTGAGCAGTGCACGTTTTGTCAAAATATCAGATGATGTAATTTGGTATGATAAACCATTTTACCATAGACAGAAGGAAGCACCAGATCATTCCTGGTTGGCAAAGAGTGAGATTTAAAAAATATACTGCAACTGTGAAAGCAAAAAAAAAAAAAAAGAAAGAAAAAAACCAAAAAGAAAAGAAAAAAGGACTATCCACCCACCAGTTGATGGACACTTGGATTATTCCCAGTTTGTGGCTATTCATTCTAGAAAAGCAAAACTATAGGCACAGAAGATGAATCAAGTGTCCCAGTTGCTAGGGTTGGAAGGAGCACATTGTCTGCACAAGAACCTCTTCAGGTTATAGAACCGTCTATAGCTTGAGTAGATGGTGCTTGTGTAACTGAATACATTTGTCAGATCTCACTGAACTGTCTGCTTAAAAAGTGTAAGCTTTACAGAATCTTCGAGATGGCGGAAGAGTAAGACGTGGAGATCACCTTCCTCCCCACAAAAACATCAGAAATACATCTACATGTGGAACAACTCCTACAGAACACCTACTGAATGCTGGCAGAAGACCTCAGATCTCCCAAAAGGCAAGAAACTCCCCACATACCTGGGTAGGGCAAAAGAAAAAAGAAAAAGCAGAGACAAAAGAATAGGGATGGGGCCTGCACCAGTAGGAGGAAGCTGTGAAGGAGGAAAGGTTTCCACCCACTATGAAGCCCCTTCAGGGGTGGAGACTGCAGGTGATGGAGGGGGGAAGCTTTGGAGCCACAGAGGAGAGTGCAGCCACATGGGTGCAGAAGGCAAAGCTGATAGAGTCCTGCACAGAGGATCGGTGCCAACCATCACTCACCAGCCCGAGAGGCTTGTCTGCTCCCCCACTGGGGTGGGCGGGGCTGGGAGCTGAGGCTCGAGCTTTGGTCGGAGCACAGGGAGAGGACTGGCGTTGGCAGTGTGAACAGAGCCCACAGGGGGCTATTGCACCATGGCTAGCCGGGAGGGAGTCCGGGGAAAGTCTAGACCTGCCAAGGAGGCAAGAGACTTTTTCTTCCCTCTTTGTTTCCTGATGTGCGAGGAGAGGGGATTGGGAGTGCTGCTTAAAGGAGCTCCAGAGACGGGGGTGAGCCGCGGCTACCAGCGTGGACCCCAGAGATGGACCTGAGACGCTAAGGCTGCTGCTACAGCCACCAAGAAGCCTGTGTGCGAGCACAGGTCACTCTCCACACCTCCCCTCCTGGGAACCTGTGCAGCTCGTCTTGCTGGGAGCTGTACGAACAAAGAAGAGAAAGGGAAATTTCTCCCAGCAGCCTCAGGAGCAGTGGATTAAATCTCCACAATCAACTTGATGTATCTGCATCTGTGGAATATCTGAATAGACAACGAATCATCCCACACTGAGGAGGTGGACTTAGGGAGCAATGATATATGTATATATATATATATATATATATATAATTTTCCCCCCTTTTTCTCTTTGTTTGTGTGAATGCGTATGCTTCTGTTTGTGATTTTGTCTGTATAGCTTTGCTTTTACCATTTGTTTTAGCATTCTGCTTATCCATTTTTTTTCTTTTTTTTTTTTTAGTATAGTTTTTAGTGCTTCTTATCATTCGTGGATTGGTTTCTTGGTTTGGTTACTCTCTTCTTTCTTTTTTTTATTACTTTAAAATTTTGTTTAATAATTATTTTATTTTAATAACTTTATTTTATTTCATTTCATTTTATTTTATTTTTTTTATTTTTTTCTTTCTTGCCTTCAGTTTTTCTTGCTTTTATTCTGAGCCATGTAGATGACAGTCTTTTGGTGCTCCGGCTGGTGTCAGGGCTGTGCCTCTGAGGTGGGAGAGCCAAATTCAGGACATTGGTCCACCAGAGACCTCCCAGCTCCACGCAATATAAAGTGGTAAAAATCTCCAAGAGATCTCCAGCTCAACTCCAAGACCAAGCTTCACTCAATGACGAGCAAGCTACAGTGCTGGATACACTATGCCAAACAACTAGCAAGACAGGAACACAACCCCACCCATTAGCAGGGAGGCTGCCTTAAAGCATAATAAGGTCACAGACACCACAAACACCACCAGATGCAGACCTACCTACCAGAAAGACAAGATCCAGCCTCATGCACCAGAAAACAGACACCAGTCCCCTTCACCAGGAAGCCTACACAGCCCACTGAACCAACCTTACCAACTGGGAACAGACATCAAAAACAAAGGAAGCTACACACCTGCAGCCCGAGAAAAGGAGACCATGAACACAGTTAGTTAAGCAAAATGAGAAAACAGAGAAACACCCAACAGATGAAGGCTCAAGGTAAAAACCCACCAGACCTAACAAATGAAGAGGAGAAAGGTAGTGTACCTGAAAAAGAATTCAGAATAATGACAGTAAAGATGAACAAAAATCTGCGAAATATAATGGAGAAAATACAAGAAACATTTAAGAAAGACCTAGAAGAACTAAAGAGCAAACAAAAAATGATGAACAACAAAATAAATAAAATTAAAAATACTCTAGAAGGGATCAATAGCACAATAACTCAGGCAGAAGAACGGATAAGTGGCCTGGAAGATAAAATAGTTGAAATAACAACTGCAGGGCAGAGTAAAGAAAAAAGAATGAAAAGAACTCAGGACAGTCTCAGAGACCTCTGGGACAACATTAGACACACCAACATTTGAATTACAGGGGTTCCAGGAGAATAAGAGAAAAAGAAAGGCACTGAGAAAATATTTGAAGAGATTATAGTTGAAAACTACCCTAATATGGGAAAGGAAATAGTTAATCAAGTCCAGGGAGCAAAGAGTGTCCCATACAGGATAAATCCAAGGAGAAACATGCCAAGACACATACTACTAAAACTATCAAAAATTCAATACAGAGAAAAAATATTAAAAGCAGCAAGGGATAAACAACAAATAACATAGAAAGGAATCCCCATAAGGTTAACAGCTGATCTTGCAGCAGACAATCTAAAAGCCAGAAGGGAGTGGCAGGATATATTTAAAGTGAGGAAAGGGAAAAACCTACAACCAAGATTACTCTACCCAGCAAGGATCTCATTCAGAATTGACGGAGAAATTGAAACCTTTACAGATAAGCAAAACCTACGAGAATTCACCACCACCAAACCAGCTTTACAACAAATGCTAAAGTAACTCCTCTAGGCAGGAAACACAAGAGAAGGAAAAAACCTACAATAACAAACCCAAAACATTTAAGGAAAATGGTAATAGGAACATACATATCATTAATTACCTTAAACGTGAATGGATTAAATGCTCCAACTGAAAGACACAGGTTTCCTGAATGGATACAAAAACAAGACCCATATATATGCTGTCTACAAGAGACCCACTTCAGACCTAGGGACACATATAGACTGAAAGTGAGGGGATGGAAAAAGATATTCCATGCAAATGGAAATCAAAAGAAAGCTGGTGTAGCAATGCTCATATCAGACAAAATTGACTTTAAAACAAAGACAATTACAAGATACAAAGAAGGACACTACATAATGATCAAGGGATCGATCCAAGAAGAAGATATAGCAATTGTAAATATTTACGCTCCCAACATAAGAGCACCTCAATACATAAGGCACCTCAATACATGAGGCAAAAACAGCCATAAAAGTGGAAATTGACAGTAACACAACCATATTAGGGGACTTTAACACCCCAATTTCACCAATGGACCGATCATCCAAAATGAAAATAAATAAGGAAACACAAGCTTTAAATGATACATTAAACGAGATGGACTTAATTGATATTTATAGGACGTTCCATTCAAAAACAAAACAATACACTTTCTTCTCAAGTGATCATGGAACATTCTCTAGGATAGATCATAACCTGGGTCACAAATCAAGCCTTGGTAAATTTAAGAAAATTGAAATCATATCAAGTGTCTTTTCGGACCTCAAGGCTATGAGACTAGATATCAATTACAAGAAAAAATCTGTAAAAAATACAAACACATGGAGGCTAAATAATACTCTACTTAATAACGAAGTGATCCCTGAAGAAATCAAAGAGGAAATCAAAAAATACCTAGAAACAAATGACAATGGAGACACAACCCAAAACCTATGTGATGCAGCAAGAGCAGTCCTAAGAGGGAAGTGTATAGCAATACAATCGTACCTTAAGAAAAAGGAAACATCTCAAATAAACAACCTAACCTTGCACCTAAAGCAATTAGAGAAAGAAGAACAAAAACACCCCAAAGTTAGCAGAAGGAAAGAAATCTTAAAGATCAGATCAGAAATAAATGAAAAAGAAATGAAGGAAACGAGAGCAAAGATCAATAAAACTAAAACCTGGTTCTATGAGAAGATAACAAAATTGATAAACCATTAGCCAGACTCATCAAGAAAAAAAGGAAGACATAAATCAATAGAATTAGATATGAAAAAGGAGAAATAACAACTGACACTGCAGAAATACAAAGGATCCTGAGAGATGACTACAAGCAACTATATGCCAATAAAATGGACAACCTGGAAGAAATGCACAAATTCTTAGAAAAGCACAGCCTTCTGAGACTGAACCAGGAAGAAATAGAAAATATAAACAGACCAATCACAAGCAATGAAATTGAAACTGTGATTAAAAATCTTCCAACAAACAAAAGCCCAGGACCAGATGGCTTCACAGGAGAATTCTATCAAACATTTAGAGAAGAGCTAACACCTATCCTTCTCAAACTCTCCCATAATATAGCAAAGGGAGGAACACTCCCAAACTCATTCTATGAGGCCACCATCTCCCTGATACCAAAACCACACAAAGATGTCACAAAGAAAGAAAACTACAGGCCAGTATCACTGATGAACATAGATGCAAAAATCCTCAACAGAATACTAGCAAACAGAATGCAACGGCACATTAAAAGGATCATACACCATGATCAAGTGGGGTTTATCTGAGAAATGCAAAGATTCTTCAGCATACGCTATTCAATCAATGTGATACACCATATTAACAAATGAAGGAGAAAAACCATATGATCATCACAATAGATGCAGAAAAAAGCTTTCAACAAAATTCAACACACATTTATGATAAAAACCCTACAGAAAGTAGGCATAGAGGGAACTTACGTCAACAAAATAAAGGACATATATGACAAACCCACAGCCAACATTGTCCTCAATGGTGAAAAACAGAAACCGTTTCCAATAAAATCAGGAACAAGACAAGGTTGCCCACTCTCACCACTATTATTCAACATTGTATTGGAAGTTTTAGCCACAGCAATCAGAGAAGGAAAAGAAATAAAAGGAATCCAAATCGGAAAAGAAGAAATAAAACTGTAACGGTTTGCAAATGACATGGAGAATCCTAAAGATGCCACCAGAAAGCTACCAGAGCTAATCAATGAATTTGATAAGGTAGCAGGATACAAAATGAATGTGCAGAAATCTCTTTCATTCCTACACACTAATGATGAAAAGTCTGAAAGTGAAATTAAGAAAACACTCCCATTTACCATTGCAACTAAAAGAATAAAATACCTAGGAATAAACCTACCTAAGGAGACAAAAGACCTGTACGCAGAAAACTATAAGACACTGATGAAAGAAATTAAAGATGATACAAACAGTTGGAGAAATAGCCCATGTTCTTGGATTGGAAGAATCAACATTGTGAAAATGACTCTACTACCCAAAGCAATCTACGTATTCAATGCAATCCCTATCAAACTACCACTGGCATTTTTCACAGAAATAGGACAAAAAATTTCACAATTTATATGGAAACACAAAAGAGTCCGAATAGCCAAAGCAAGCTTGAGAATGAATAACGGAGCTGGAGGAATGAGGCTCGCTGAGTTCAGATGATACTTCAAAGCTACAGTAATCAAGACAGTATGGTACTGGCACAAAAACAGAAATATAGATCCATGGAACAGGATAGAAAGCCGAGAGATGAACCCACGCAAATATGGTCACCTTAATTTTGATAAAGGAGGCAAGAATATACAATGGAGAAAAGACAGCCTCTTCAATAAGTGGTGCTGGGAAAACTGGACAGCTACAGGTAAAAGAATGAAATTAGAACACATCCTAACAGCATACACAAAAATAAACTCAAAATGGATTAAAAACCTAAATGTAAGGTCAGATACTATCAAACTCTTAGAGGAAAACATAGGCAGAACACTCTTTGACATAAATCACAGCAAGACCTTTTTTACCCTCCTCCCCGAGAAATGGAAATAAAAACAAAAATAAACAAATGGGACCTAATGAAACTTAAAAGCTTTTGCACAGCAAAGGAAACCATAAACAAGACGAAAAGACAACCCTTGGAATGGGAGAAAAGATTTGCAAATGAAGCAACTGACAAAGGATTAATCTCCAAAATTTACAATCAGCACATGCAGCTCAATATCAATAAAACAAACAACTCAATCCAAAAATGGGCAGAAGACCTAAATAGACATATCACCAAAGAACATATAAAGATTGCCAACAAACACATGGTAGGATGCTCAACATCATTAATCATTAGAGAAATGCAAATCAAAACTACAATGAGATATCTCACACCAGTCAGAATGGCCATCATCAAAAAATCTACAAACAATAAATGCTGGAGAGGGTATGGAGAAAAGGGAACCGTCTTGCCCTGTTGGTGGGAATGTAAACTGATACAGCCACTATGGAGCACAGTATGGAGGTTCCTTAAAAAACTAAAAATAGAACTACCATAGGACCCAGCAATCCCACTCCTGGGTATATACACTGAGAAACCCATAATTCAAAAAGAGACACGTAGCTCAATGTTCATTTCAGCTCTATTTACAATAGCCAGGACATGGGAGCAACCTAAGTGTCCATCAACAGATGACTGGATAAAGAAGATGTGGCACATATATACAATGGAGTATTACTCAGCCATAAAAAGAAATGAAATGGAGTTATTTGTAGTGAGGTGGATGGACCTCACTACAAATAACTGTCATGCAGAGTGAAGTAAGTCAGAAAGAGAAAAATACTGTATTCTAACACATATATATGAAATCTCAAAAAAAAGAAAAAAATGGTCATGTAGGACTTAGGGGCAAGACAGTAATAAAGGCGCAGACCTACTAGAGAATGGACTTGAGAACACGGGGAGAGGGAAGGGTAAGCTGGGACAAAGTGTGAGAGTGGCATGGACATATATACACTACCAAATGTAAAATAGATAGCTACTGGGAAGCAGCCGCATAGCACAGGGAGGTCAGCTTGGTGCTTTGTGACCACCTAGAGGGGTGGGATAGGGAGGGTAAGCAGGAGGGAGACGCAAGAGGGAAGAGATTGGGGGATATATGTATATGTATAGCTGATTTACTTTCTTATAAAGCAGAAACTAACCCACCATTGTAAATCAATTATAGTCCAATAAAGACGTTAAAAAAAAAACCTGTAAGATTTATTGTATGTAAATTATATCTGAGTAATATCAAATTTGTTTTTTCAGCTGTTGAATGTATACTTCTTAGCGCTATGATTTCTATTTAAATTAAAATAATTCTGTAACCCTTAAAGTAATCTATTTTTATTATAGAATAACTACATATACCAAACCTCAAAATTTAAAAACCTGCGATTGGAGTTTCTTCTGTCAATCTGTGGACTACATTTTTTATACAAATTTTATATGAACCTCTTACAATATAGTATTCTGAGTTTTGTTTTTTAATTTCATGTTTGTGAGTTACTCAATAAAAAAAAATATTTTTAACAGTGATTGTGAAACCATTTTATTTTTATTCTATACGTTTTCATAATTAATAAAGGATCTTATATTAATTTTTCTTGATGGATTTAATAGTTTGATATCTCATAAAGCATTAGTATATATCTAAATTCATTTATTGCTGTTAGACTTGGGATATATCATTCATCATTCACATTTTTATGTATGGATAAGGTTACTTTTCCCCCAGGAGAATTGAATGTGTGTAGGATGTGTTCATTATCCAGTACATAATTTAAAAAGGAAGTCTGAGGTTTGTTGAGAAAGATTGTCACATTTACATGCCACACATTAGTCTCATTTTTTAATAATATCCCTTAGCAGAAAATGCTTTCTTTATTTTTAATTTTTAAAATTTCTGTATTTTTGTTTTGGCCACCCAGCATGTGGGATATTAGTTCCCAGACGAGGGCTCCAACTGGCACCCCCTGCAGTGGAAGTGCTGAGTCTTAACCAATGGACCACCAGGTAAGTCCCTAGTTAATATTCAGCTTAGAAAACTATGACCTTTCACTGAAACTTAAAAAAAATACTTTGTGTTCTTATTGTTCTTGTTCCTTCCTTAGATTCTTTCTTTACTCTTTGTTCCAGATTTGCCATCTTCCATGGAGTCATTTTTCCCGGGGTGTTTCACATTGCAGACTCACGAAATATAAATAGATTCTTCTTTCTCAGTTAACTTGCCAGATACACAGTCTATTCTCTAGTACCTCAACTAATAATATTTTCATTTTATCCTTTTCATCTTCTAGAACTACATATCTATAGATACATATATTATTAAATATGTGTTTTCCAAAAGTGCTAGACATCTCAGTACAATTGGGAAGAGACTAAAGAAATTTTTAGTGACTTTTATTTGTTACTGTAAAGTCCCTAGTTAATATTTAACTTAGAAAATTATGACCTTTCACTGAAATTAAAAAAAAAATACTTTGTGTTCTTATTGCTCTGGTGGTTTCTGAAATATTGGTGCAATTGTAAAACAATTCCACTTTTATACCTCCCACCCCTGCACACTAGATACATGGGAAACAAGTTATACTGCACAGCTCTTCTTCTACTTCTTTAGAAATACAGCCTTCAAATAAGATTACTCAAAAGCCATCTCAGCTTGGAAGTTAATACTCCTCCCTCAATGTAAACAGATGAATTAGATGAATGTGACACAAAGTTAAATCTTCTCTTCCCTAGCTTACCTGCAATAATCAGGACGACACTGAAAGAAAAACCCAGTATGATTGTTTTTTATCTTTATACCCAACTAGGTTTACCCAAACCCACCACACTGCATATGTATATATGTGTATATATAGACACATATATACACACACACGCACATTGGAACAAGTCAGCCATAAAAAAGTATAAACTTTTGCCATTTCCAAAAACATGGATGGACTTGGGGTGTACTATTCTGAGTGAAATTTGTCGTACAGAGAAAGACAAATAAAGTATGATATCACTTATGTGTGGAATCTAAAAAATATAGCAAACTAGTGAATGTAACATAGCAGAAAGAGATGCACAGGTATAGAGAACAAACAAGTAGTTACCAGCAGGGAGAGGGAAAGGGGGAGGGACAAGACAGGGGTAAGGGATCAAGAGGAACAAAGTATTATGTATAAAATATATTATGTATAAAATATATAAGCTAAGTATGTATAAAATATATAAGCTAAGCTATTATGTATAAAACATATGAGCTACAAAATATATAAGCTATAAGGACATATCGTACAACACAGGGAGTATAGCCAATATTTTATGATAACTATAAATAGAGTACAGTTAAAAATTGTGAATCACTATGTTGTACACCTGAAACTACTGTAAATCAATTATACATCAATCAAAAAATATTTTAAAAAACAACTATGGGAAAAAATTTCGTTTCTGTTTCAAAGGTCTGACAACCAAGAGACCCTGGAAGAAAAGACATCTCAGCAGTATTGAAAACTCCCATCTAGCATCAGTAACACAATTCTTGGGTTCTTAAAAAGCTCTTCAATAAAAAGAATCAGACGTTTTGGGAAATATAGATGATTACTGGTGTTGGGCATGAGAGGTATATAGTGAGACTGGATCATCGGTGCTGGGCTAAAAAAGAAGAGAAATGCTCAAAGACCAACGGGGATAGATCAGGAGCAATTAGAACCAGTTTCAAGAGGCACTCACTAGCCAAAATTTGGATCATTTTATCTTCAAAGAATGAGTATAATTGATTGTGATAAATTGAATAAATAAAAATGTAGGAATCAGTGCTGATACAAACAATAATTTTTTCTAAAGGCAAAATGTCTTAAAGCCACCATGGAAGGTTACTATTACATCAAGTCCTTCCTCCAAAAATTGGAAATTAATGGACAAAAATAAAGATTTCCCAAAACTTTTGAGGTAAAAGTTGAATGTGAACAGAGTCTGTAAATTAACACTCATCTGTACACAGAATGATAATGAATGAGTGCAGAAAAATGATAAGATTTATCATTAAAATCACGATTTTCTAGTCAACAGTGAAATAACTGATTGTCGGCATGTGTCATAAATAGATTCTACAACCATTAGGTGAAGATTTTGGAGAAATAGTATATACACAAATGTTAACATTAACAGCAAAGATAACTTGCCGATTGTAACAATTTAATTTAAGGATGAGAAAAGCAGCTGTCACCAGTGATTCAGATTTAGATCAATTAGCTCCAATGGTGACAGCCATGCTTCTTATTCTAAGAAGGCCACTTGATTTGATGCAACATGGAGTAACAAGATATCACCTTAAAATATTTTAGCTTAATTATTTGTATCCCTATTTTCATGTGAAAATTTTCATGATTTTTAGAAATTTATAATGTTTCTAGTCAACTGATTTTAACTAACTATGCTGTTTGAAATGTATGAACATAAAGCTCACACTTTAGACTCCTGTGGTTGAAAGTTTCTAAAACTCTCTATACCAGCAAAATCATGAAAATGTTATTAGACCTGGAAATCATTAACAAAGAGGTCTCTATAGTTCTCAACACTATATGTTGTCTTATCTTGTATACATCTTTATTTTAAAATAACATGCTATGGTTCAAAGGTGATATACAATGAAAATTTTACAGTAGAGGTAAGTCAAAAGGACTTAAACACCACATTTTACCCCTATTGTCCCTAAATTCAACTATAGTTATTCTAAATATTCTATTGTACTTCTTGCCATTATTTGTTCTATAAAAATGTATTCAGTGTTGAAGGCATAGTGTGTTTATATGTGTATGTGTGTTTATACCTGATGTTGGATTTTTTAAATCACTTATATGTCATGTTATGATAGTTATGCAACCAATTTGATTCTAATTCATCTTTTTAAAATATATTATTATTTTTATTGATTTTAGTGTAGTATTTTTTAATATATTTATTTATTATTTTTGGCTGTGTTGGGTCTTCGTTGCTGTGCGCGGGCTTTCTCTAGTTGCGGCGAGGGGGGGCTGCTCTTCACTGCTGTGCGCGGGCTTCTCATGGCGGTGGCTTTTCTTGTTGTGGAGCACATGCTCTAGGTTTACGGGCTTCAGTAGTTGTGGTACGTGGGCTCAGTAGTTGTGGCTCGTGGGCCCTAGAGCGCAGGCAGGCTCGGTAGTTTTGGCGCATGGGCTTAGTTGCTCCGTGGCATGTGGGATCTTCCCGGACCAGGGCTCGAATCCATGTCCCCTGCATTGGCAGGCGGATTCTTAACCACTGCGCCACCAGGGAAGTCCTCTAATTCCTCTTTATGTGAATTATCATGTGTGCTAGATAGGCGTCTTGTAAAAGATCATGTATTTCATTATTTTTTGTATATTTATCTATTGACGGATGAGCAAAAGTAAGAAATAACTACTTACATGTAATTACTAATATAGGTATTACATAGTTGGCGTTTCACATGTTTGTGAAGTGATGTTATTTTGAAAATGGAGACAAGTATTTCTTCCCACTTCGTCTGAAACAGAATCTTAGGAAACCTTAGAAGATATGGAGAAATCTTTAGAAAGTTAGGAAACTGATGGATGAAAGGAGGTACTGAAGTGATTGCATCTAATTTCTTGCCGTAGATGTTTTATCAACAGGACACGTAGCATTTTGGTTTGCCAAGTTTTAATGAGGTGCTTTTAAGAAGTGATTAGTTGGTCTCCAGGATTATAATTACATCATCTCTATAATGTTTAACATGAAGCTGATTTATGAATAAAGATGACTTAAACAATACTTGATGAAAAGAAACTGAGAACTGGAATAATAATGAAAAACTCTGAATACATGTACATATTTCAGTTTTACAACTGCACTTTAACCACTGTTTCGTCGACAAGTAGGATATGCCAGTTTTCCTTCCTGACAGGTTGTTCGAAATGTATACTCTGGTGAACTTGGATGATACCCACGTTTACACGTAAATTCAACAGTGTCATCTGTTTTAGAATAAAGTTTTTTATCACGTCTCCATTTTAATTGTATGTTATGCTTTTTCATCACTTCTTCTGAAATTACACATGCATCTGAAGTTAAAAAAATCAACAAAAAAAATTAAGTAGCATACAAATATCTTCCATAGAATTTCAGACTTTCAAGTAGAATCTTTTACACTGGTCCAGGATTTCATTCTCAAAATATTTTCTAAACCAACTCATTGAAAATCCATTATGTAGACTCCATCGTTTTAAACAATTAATGATATGAAAATGAGGTACTATGTTTAATTTAATAATTAAGTTATAATAAAAGATTCATAATGTCACTATCCCATTAAGAGCTTTTGTTAAATAACCTTTCATTGCTATAGTTGCTTGAACAAGAATTTTTCAAATTTTATTTTTGCACATATTAATATTTGTTAGCCAAACATTCAATAGAATTGTTAATCCGTAAAAATTCTATTATAAACAGCAAAATATTATACCAATTACACTGATTTTCCCAGGATCTATGAGAAGATTAAAATATTTACCTAAACATTTTGGTGGTTCTGACCACTCTCCATTCTGACATACTATGTATCTGTTTCCCTGAAGTTCATAGTAGGACTGGCATTGGTACTCAACTGTCGATCCTGGAGGATATACTGGTGCCGGGAATGAGGTACTGTCTCCGTTGTCTATTGGTGGGGGAGGCCCACATTTTCCGTGAGAGTCTAAAAAATATGTTGTTTGATTTATTGAAAGAGAAAAAAAAGATAAAGAAATCCCACGGTTTAAATAAAAAGATAAAAATGTAGCCTAATATGTAATAATCAGGCTTTGGATTTCTGATGACAGAAATGATTTACTGAAGAAATTTGAAATACTTAAACGCAAAGACACATTTTTAAGTCCTTACTTTTACCCCACCTGAAAGTACACATAATACATTAACAAATATGTCTGCTTTGCAGTGTTCTGATATTAAAACATGTTTTCTTAGTGAATATATGCTGGACAGATGGATAGCTAAGATTATCCTTGTATACAACATACAGCAGTGTCTATTGAATCTCTTGTCATATTTATTGATTTTCATTTTTATTACAAAATGAACAGCAGCCCCATCAGCTGCTTTTATAAAAGTCAAATTATTACAGATTTCAATAGTGGGAGAGGGAATGCTGTCTTTCTTTTCTGGACAAGATGAGGTAGAAATATTTCTGCTTTTTGTATCTGCTCTGTATTCTTTCTGCTAACTAAAAATCCTGAACATATAATAATCCAACTCAGGAGAATGTGAAAGATGTAGAGAAGATATTAATCTGGTTAGAGACGTTCAGATTCAAGGAATTACACTCCAGAGACTTATTTGGGTTTTCCTTTTCCCTGCTTTGTATCCTGGACGGACCACTGAAACTGCAACCCAGAAATGATAGCAAGTTCAGAAAGAAAAAAAAAAAAACAGTCCCAAGAAGCACTTGGTCTCTTTAAGCAAAGTCCCAGGAAAGGATCAGCATAGTAAGACAGAAGCAGTTTTTATAATCCTGACTTTCTCTAGAAATACACCATAGAACCTAAGACCAACCCTTCCCTGCCTTGATCACCAGGGGCCAAGTGAAGAGTCCAGACTCCCACCACATAGTGAGGGAACAAGACACCTCTCCCCTTTCTCCAGGAGTCAGTGGAGGCCAGGTGGGAACCCTGGACTTGCTCCCTGCATGGCAGTAAGGGAGGTCTGAAAAATAAAAGATTCCAATAATGTCCTTAATCTCAAAACATAATACCTAAAATGTCCAGAATACAGTTGATCATCACTCATCGTACCAAGGATGAGGAAAGTCTCAAAACAGAAAAAACTGTCAAAAGAAGACAATACTGAGAGGACATACATATTGAAATTATTGGACAATGTTTTTTAAAAATCAAGTGAATTTGATAGAACTGGAAGATAGAGTAATATAACTTTTTAAAAAAAACACTGGATGGGCTCAATAATACATTACAGATGGCAGAAAGATAAATAAACTTGACTATACACTAACTTTGAAAGTAGACTGAAAAGAAAATGGACAGAGCTTCAGGAACCCATGGGAAAATAGCAGATTGGAGACATAGAAAATGAAAAGAAAGGGGATGAGATGAAAAAAATGTAAAAATAATGGCTGAAAATTTCTGAAATAGGGCATAAAGGAAACTAGAAAAGGGATTGAGACTTTAGGAAGGAAGAAAAAACAATGGAATTGATTTTTAAAAATAAGGGTAAATATAATAAGAATATCTTTTCCCTAATGATTTTGTTAAATTAGGTGTAAAATTATGTCATTTGATATGTTGCTCAATGTATATAGAGAGAATACTAAAGACATTTATGTTAAAATGTGGGGAGATAAAAATAATCTAACTGGAAGTAAGGTTTCCACATTTCACCTGAAGTGGTAAAATGTCAGTACAAGTAGGGAGTGATAAGCCGCTTATGTGTATCTTAATACTTGGAGCAACTGCTAATAAAAACATGCCAAGACAGATACTCCAAAGCAATGCAGATGTATAAAAATTAAGTTATTTATAATGTCCAAAAATCCACAGGGAAGACAAGAAAAGGAAATGGGGATGAAAAACCGAGGAACACACAGAAAACAAATAATAAAATTGCTGACATTGTCCCTATTATGTTAATAGATATTTTCAATGTAAATAGCTTTAATATATCAGTGGAAAGACTGAAACTGGCAGGGTGGACACATAAACAAGATTCATGTATATGCTGTCTACAAGAAAATCACTCCAAACATGAAAACATGTTCAAGTGGAAGACTGCAAAAAATACATACCAGGAAAATGTTAACTTGAAAAACTAGAAGTGACTAATATATTTCTTGGTTTGGATTCCCTTACTTCCTGAACTTTAAACACTGAAGTGTCCCAGGACCAAGTTCTCACACTTACTTCTTTTATATGTACACTAATTCCCTGAATGAGTTCAGCTAGTAACATACCTTTAAATATCATCCACATGCTGAAGATGCCCAAATTCTGTGATCAGGCCCTGGCTGCCTATATTCCATGTCTCAAAGTGGAATTTCTTGGGCTGTCAAATGTACTTATGGTATCATTAACACATTTATTCACCAGGAAGTAACTGAATGTCTTAATATTTAAGATAAGAAATGTTCCAAGATTCCAACTGTTCAAATCTGGTCAACTCTTTCATACAATAAATATGTCAGATTACTTATTCAGTCCACAAAAGAACTGGATTTTAAGCACCTTCATTTTATTTGCATCAAAAAAAATTCCATAAGAACTACTTCATTATACACTTATATCAACATATTTTGTCCCTAATATATTCTCTAAAATTGGGGGGCTGGTGGTGTAAGATACTCTACCTTTGCACTGAGGTGTTTTTGTCCAAGTTCCATTTAAACATATCACATCTACCTCCCCAAAAAGGTCATAAGGCCTGATGCATTCGTAATGTACTCTCTCACCATTTTGATATCTAGACCTCTCTTTTCGTATAATAGCATTTTCCACTTTAGGTGGATTCACACAGGAAACATCTAGATAGAAAGAAAAATAGTATATCTAATATAATGATCATTATGAACAGCAAGCTAACAAGTGGGATGTCACATATATTCCATGGTCATTTAAAATCAAGAGTTAATCTGTCATGAAAGACTGCTAATTTTAATAAATTCACATCTAAGTTTGAGGATAAGGAGATAAAGCAATATTTTTTAGTACAAATTAAGTTTCTGTATCTTAAATCTCTCCCCCATCCTTCACTAGAAGGTTGGTACACATTATTTTTTAGGCCAGTGAAAATGAAAGCTTTTCTGGACATTTCTTTCTGAGTTTAGTAAAATAAGTGTTATAAATTATATAAAATTCAAAATGAATTTATAAACCATAAGAAAATCATAATAAAAGATCATTTGGCATCAGGATTTGGCTTATAGTCATCCTGTTTATGAACTGTAACTTTAGGCCCTTAGAAAAATAAACGCATTAGGTATTTCTTTAAAGACTTGATCAAGAGTTAACACACTTTGAAGAATACCGTAGTTGAAAGAAGAAGATGATTAATTAAAAGATCCAAACAAAGATCTGGAAAAATAACAGAAAAATAAATGTATGTATTTATTAAAATGCTCTTTAATAATATATTTTTGCAAATGCTTCAGTATGCAACAATGAGTAATGTGTAATTCATCAGTGAGATTCAGGTGGATGTAAAGTACAATATGCTGTAGCTATGGTTCCTAAACTGAAATATGCATAGAATCCCTTGGGAATCTTTAAAACAGTTTCAGGGTTCCATCCCCAGAGTTTTTGATACAACAGGTGTGAGTGAGCCCCTGAATCTGTGCTTGCATGTCTAATAGTCTTCCAGAATATGTTAAGACTGCTGTGTCAGGGGCTGTGCTTTGAGAATTACTGGGCTACAAGACTGAGCACTGAGTACACAATTCCATCCCTTTTTATGTTCAGGCATAAACCTTCTTTGACTTGGCCTGAAAATAATCTGTGTTCATTTTATGGTGGTAGAGGCACTTTTCTGTATTATGTTACTTAAGATACTTTAATAAATAAAGTTTTAAATTTTACCAAAGTACCTCTGCATGCTGGCCTTCCTATCCATTTGCTCTTAATACACTGTATAGTATTGGCTCCATCCAACTGATAATATGGTAGACATTTAAAAGCCACCTGTTCTCCTGACCTATACGATTTCTTCTTCCAGTCTATGAGTACAGCATCATCAAATCTGGGTACGTTAAAACAATCTGTGTCTGAAAAAAATAAAGTATTTGTTTAGTACACCTTTAAAAATAATAGTTGCCAATAATTATATTCTAGAAAAGTAGATATGTACATATCAAACCAATGAATACTGTACAATATTTCTCTTGCAACTTAAAACAAATGTTAGAAGTCTTGACTTAGTTACATTGAATGTGTCTATATTCATCAAAACTATAACATGGGAATGGTTATATTCAAAGAGACAGGTATGCCTTTGATGCTTGAGACCATACTTCTCACATTTAAATTATTTTTCCCCATCACAAGTCACCTACATTATGGATGTGTTTCTTTTTTGTGCTTCTGTCAAAATTTGTTCCCTTGAATTATGTCAAATATCTTAGAAAATTGTATATTATAAAGAAATAATTGATAAATTAACAGTAAATTGAGTGCTGATAAGACTGATGAGCAGGGGCCAGCTGTGTTATAGGAGCAGAGACCAGAAGTCTGAGAATGTGTATCAGAGGATGTACAAAGTGTACACAAGATGATGTGATAGTGAGATAATTTAGTTCATGAATCAAACTTTTATTATTACTAGGGTTATTAATTCTCTACCAGAATCCAGAACTTTGCGAAGACACCTTGTTTAATTCTAGAATTACAGCTTAGTTTCATACTTGTGCCATTTATGTCCTGAGTTAAAGATATTTATCAGCCTTAGAATAAAATGAAATATACTATACTTATGCATTCTGGTGGAAGGGACCATTTTCCTCCGGAACATCTTATAGATGCAGGTCCATCGATCCCAAAACCTTCATCACAGTTGTATGTAACTTCTTCTCCATCTTGGTAACTGCCTTTCTCATTAGATACAACACCATTCTGAATCAAAGGTGGAGGTCCACAAGGAAGTCCTAGGAATAAATGAAAGAACGATTTCATGTTTCACTAACTCTGAAATTTAATTTGATGTACGCTTGCCATATTTGGTAGTTTTACTTGAAAATAATAAATGATTATACAGGAACTTCCATCAATCACATTGCAGAGAAATGGACAAATGCACACAAAAATCACCATTCTGGTGTGTTTCCAGCTGTCCACTTGAACAAGAACTTGAAACTAAAAATACCAATATATTTATGAACAAGACTATCAGTGCATCTCTAAGCAATTATGATTAATAAAAGAAAACACACTGAGACTTCATCATCTTAAGAAAAGTACTATATATTGTAAGACATTAAAAGGGACATTGTAGGAAGAACATAAGTTTTTTGAAAAAACTTGGTGGCAACGCATACACTGCAACTTATATGAATAAGTTGGAATATAAATAGGTTTAACTATATGAATAGGTAGGTTTACTTTTTTTACACATACAGTGTTAATACAAAAGAAAGTGCCAGATTTAAAAGTGATCCTATACTGAACTGATGAAATTAACAGAAAATGAATATACAAAAATCGATTAAATGTATAAAAGTATAAATTATATATTAATACATAAATGACCTATAAATATATAAATAATTGATATATTTAGGAATCTAAAGGATTCTGTTCCATAACTTTGATGATAATTAATTAGTAAAGAATGGTACTGAAAATAGAATTTTGGTTTGCATATTGTCCTCACCTAAACAATGTGGTGGAGAACTCCACTTTCCCATGTGGCATGTTATCACATTTTCTTCGGATATCCTGAAACCATCTTCACAGGTATAATTTAACTTGGTGCCATGAGCATAAAACTTGGGTTCAAATGTTTCTGTCCTTTCTTCTGCAGAGCTAGATGATTTAATCATTCCATGGTCTATTTGAGGTGGTTGAGAACATGGAATTTTTTCTATGTGAAGAACAGAGATCAAAGGGTGAAGTATAAGTATAATGTTTAAATTAAAAATACATTAAAATAAGAATAATTTGAACAAGTTAAAGAATTTTAAAGCTGAAAAATATTTGAAACTTGCAAGGTATTTGTCTCCATAAACACTATGCTAGTATCCACTTGTTCAGTATGCCCCTTCATCGTTTTTTTAAAATTTATCTTTATTGAAATATATTTGATGTATAATAGTATGTAGGGAGAGGAGTCAATATGGTGGACTATGAAGACGTGGAATTCATGTCTCCGCACAATTAGGGCACCTACCAGGCACCAGTGGGGGACCACGTACATCTAAGGGGACAGGAGGAGCCCCCAGCAACCAGGTGGGGCGTGGGTCATGGGGGAGGAGAAGTGGAGATGGGATGGGACTGGCACTCCTGAGGGGTGGCTGTGGGAGGGGAAGGGATTCCTTGCCCAAAGGGGGAAATTGGGGAACCATTGGGAGGGCAGAGGATCAAAAGGGAGGGTGACCAGGTTTCCACTGCCCTTTTGGGCCTCCAGGAGGCTACTGAGATCCCGGGCCTGATCCTCTGTCCACCTAGTCCCCCTCCAGCTGCGGAGGTCCTGAGTAAGTGGGAGGGTGGGAAGGGGGAGCAAAAGTAAAGCCTGGACCTCTGGGACTGGCACCCCTGAGGGGTGGCTTGGGGAGAGGAGGGGTTCCTACACCCAGCGAGACCCACCAACAGTCAGGGGTCCAGCAGGAATGTGGGAGACCCTGGGGGAGACATGGGAGGACACAGAGGAATGGAAGGGAATGCAGCCAGTACTTGCCCTGTCCACTTAGGCACTGAGGAGCCTGTTGGGCTTCCGGGCCTAATCCACTTCCCCTGGAGCCTCCCTCCTGCGGCTCAGAGCCCAAGCCCCACCCCTACACCTCATCCAGGGCCCTACCTCTATAATTGGAGACCCCCTCCAACCATGCTGGGCCTAAATCCCACCCACACACCCTCAACGAGGGCCTTACCTCCAAACTCTGGAACTCCACACTCCGTAGGCAGTCCTTTAGACTTGCTTCCCCTTGAATGATGCCCTGCCTAGGCGCCACCCCCAAGGCCTTTTCTGGCTGCATGGGTCCTGGGCCTAGGCTCCGCCTCATGATCACACGTCAGCACCCCTGCCTAGGTCCCACTCCACCTTAAACCCCGCCCTTGCCTAAGTTCCATCTCTGCCTAAACACCTACACCCCATAGCCAAGGTTTTTTCTTTTTCTTTTTTCTTTTTTTCTTCCTTTCTCTTTTTTTCTTTTTTCTTCTTTCCTCTGTTTTACCTTGCTGTTGATTCATTTATATTTTTATTTTATCTAATAAAACTTTTATTTTTCTAATTTTACTTTATTTTTTATACTTTGTTATTTTCCTTTTGGTTTGTTCCCTGCCCTTTTTTTTTTTTTTTCTGCTGTGGTTTTGTTTTACTTTATTGCAGTTGTTTCAATTATATTTTTATTTTTCCTAATTTAGTTTTTATCTTTCTAATTTTGTTTTTTAGTCTTTGCTATTGTACAGCTCCTTTCTTTTATCTTTTATCTTTTTTTTTTTTTTTTTTTTTAACCTTACCACGTGGCTTACAGGATCTTGGTTCCCAGGCCAAAGGTCAGGCTCGAGCTCCTGTGGTGGGAGCTCCGAGTCCAAAACTCTGGATAACAGAGAACCTCAGACCCCAGGGAATATTAATCGGAATGAGGCCTCCCAGAGGTCCTCATTTGGCACCAAGACCTGGCTCTATC
>RJWK010037016.1:0-21457 GCA_004363435.1 Platanista minor | reverse complement strand
AAAAAAAAAAAAAAAAAAAGGATAATCATCAAGGACATACTGTATAGCACAGGGAACTCTGCTCAATGTTATGTGGCAGCCTGGATGGGAGGGGAGTTTGGGGGGAAAATGGATACATGTATATGTATGGCTGAGTTGCTTTGCTGTGCACCTGAAACTATCACAACATTGTTAATCGGCTATACTCCAAAATCAAATAAAAAGGTAAAAAAAAAAATTATTTTTATATTTAAGTCCTGAAATCTCATTAGGAACATAATACTGTAGCATATAACTGCAAGAACTCAAAAGGAACCAAAACAACAACATGAAACCACAGAATGTCAAAGGATGTCTAATAAAAAAAAGATAATGAATTCAAAGTCTGTTTGGAAAGAAAAAGATTGAAAAATTTAAAAGTAGAGAAGGGTAAACAGATGCCTTTAAAAACAATGGAGAGAGGGTGGGAGGGAGGGAGACGCAAGAGGGAGGAGATATGGGAACATATGTATATGTATAATTGATTCACTTTGTTATAAAGCAGAAACTAACACCATCGTAAAGCAATTATACTCCAACAAAGATGTAAAAAAAAAAAATTTCAAAATAAAATAAAATAAAAACAATGGAGAAGGAAAAAAGAAAAAGAGAAAGGGCTTATTATTTAAATCCTGAAGATTCCACCTAAGCTCTTAAAAAAGCAAAGGAAGGAATAGTAGAGTATCTTGGACAATTAACAGCAGGGGAAGGACACAAAGTCTCTCTACTCAACAGTCCCAGAGGGTCAATGTTAAGCAGATAGATAGGAGGTGGAGGAGGAAATACAAACTGAGGCGAAGAGAACTACAAGTAGCCGTGGAGTCTGAGATGGAAGGAAAAAGAGAAAGGAGGTTATTCTCAATAGCTCATTAAAGCCAGACAAAGATGTATTTGAAGAATCTGTAATGTAAATAGAAAAATATACAATACCAGAACTCTGAGAGAAGAACAAGAACAAAACAAAATCCAAAAAGGCTTTTTGTAGATTGATCAAATTTTGGAAATTTTGTGGGAACCGTGTGACCACCATTTAATAGTATATTTAAGAAAGACTATGTAAATACAAAGGATCAGAACAAAAAGAGTTATATTTGTGAAGACTTTCTGAAAAGGCAAACATCTAAAAAACATGCTACCCACTTACGATATCACGTATTGTATCACATACCTTTACAGAAGCAATGGACTAGGATCGTAATAAATTTGTTTCCATAAAAATGTGGCAGAAAGTACTAACTGTCTCCCAGAACCGAGAACCCCTTGAGTCTTAGCTGGATATATAGCTGCCCAGATAAGACTGCATAATCTCTGCCCCCCTTGTAGCTAGACACAGCCAGGAGACTAAGCTCTAGACAATGGGTTATGAGCAAAAGCAGTGTGTGCAACTTCTGGGTCTGGCTCTTCAAAGTCATTGCTTACCCTCCTGCTATGGTCTGAATGTTGTGTCCCCCGCAAATTCACATGTTGAATCCTAATGCCAATGTGATGGTGTTAGAAGGTAGGGCCTTTGGGGGGTGATGAGGTCATGAGGATGGAGCCCTTATGAGTGGGATTGGTGCTTTTTTTTTGTGGTATATATTTTTCTTTCTTATTTTTTTAATTGAAGTATAGTTGATTCACAATATTGTGTTAGTTTCAAGTGTACAGCAAAGTGATTTGGATATATATATTTTTTTTTTATTTTCCCTTATAGGTTATTACAAGATATTGAATATAGTTCCCTGTGCTATACAGTAAGTCCTTGTTGTTTATTTATTTTATTTATGGTAGTGTGTATCTGTTAATCCCATACTCCTAATTTATCCCTCCCCCCTTTGGTAACCATAAGTTTGTTTTCTATGTCTGTTTCTGTTTTGTAAATAAGTTCACTTGTATTATTTTGGGTTTAGTGCTCTTACAAAAGAGACCCTTACAGCTCCTTGGCCCCTTCTGCCATGTGAGCATACAACAAGAGGTCTACAACTCAGAAGTGGGCCCTCCCCCAACCTTGCTTGCACTCCAGTGTGGGACTTCCAGCCTCCAGAATTGTGAGCAATGAAGTTTTATTTATAAGCCACCTAGTCTGTGGTATTTTATTATGGCAGCTGCGACTAAGACACCTCCCCTTCCTCTTTATTATGGATAAAGAGCTGCCACACAGACATGATGGTCATAAGCTGTCTTCAACCACACAGACAAGGGTAATGTCTTAGGAGGAGACAGAGTAACAAGATAGAAAGGACTTGGGTCCCTCGGATACTTCATGGAGTAGAAACACCCTCATGCATATGAGAATAAAAAAACTACTATCTTATTTAATCACCATTATTTAGTCTCTTTTAAAACAGTCAAACAATAATCTGATATAGTAATCCTATCAGTACTACTTCTTACCATGTCTTTTAACAAATATTTTTGCTTCCTTAGGATGGAAAAAATGTGTTCAGTGATTTAAATATTTAATTATATCAAAACTAAAAGGAATCTGAAGAGTTCATTATAATCATCCATGAGGTAGTTTTCCTGTTCTTTTGTGTGTGTATGTGTGCTTATTCCTTGAAGAACAGAATAAATAGTAATGATAGTGAGAAATTAAACACACATGCTAACAGTGGACAAAAAAGGGGGAAAGCAAAAATTTGTGGGCAAGGAACTTTCATTCAACTTACAAGCGGCCGGTATCAATCAACATACAAACTTAGATGAGCAAGAAATTTAACTTTGCTTATTTATTTTTTTTTAACCAGACCAGATATTGAGCTGATATGCACAAGCACAGGCAGAACAGATGTTAAATATTGAAATGCTTCATTATCAGTTCAAGTGCATCCCCTCCACTGCCACTGCCACCTCCATAAACTCCCAGCCATCTGAATATTCCAGCAATTTAAGAGATTTCACAGCAGGAGGACTATGGGATTTTCAAGCCAACAGCTGTTCTTATTGGTTGGTACCAGTGTTAAATGGTTGCTAAATATTTAATATTACCCTTGTCTTTATTTAATCTTGATTTTAGTTTTTAATACCTATCCCATTGAATAGCAGGAACAATGTCAGTTACTTTAAGTTTCTCATCTCTTTTCCCAGGGGTTTTACCTACATTCCAGAAAGGTTAAGTAGTACAAAAGCATTGGACAGAAGGATCTGAAGATGGGTGTGGAGGGATCCTGTCCTGTAAGATTGGAAAAATGTTCTTTGGCAGTTTTCCACCTTATCTCCAATTTCACTGGCACTCAGCTGTCAACTAGTAGAAAACCCAGTCTCTGAAATGTTAATAGTACTTTTACCCTGTCCCACAAATGTCTTCTTAGCCAAGTAGGCACAGTTTAGTAGTTTATCGACAACCATTAATAACTAAACTTTTGAGTGCCAGGTTCACTCAGGGAGAAAATTAAGAGACTTTCGATGACTTCACACATCATTTGCCACTAAGGTTTGGAACTCAATAGCTGTAAGCTACAAAACTGAGAAGGCCAATTGAATTGAATAAAGCTATACATAAACTGTGTAGATACTAATTTCAGAGGTGCATGGAGAGGTGCATCAGGAATGGGCAGGGCTGTGCACAGCAGAAGAGAATCAGTGGGCCAGTGAGTCATCAGATGGGGCTCTACCACATGAATAGGTGGGTGATAATGGCTTCAAATAAGGGGCTTCGGTTAGAGAAGTAATGATAGGCAATGTCCAGGGGAGAAACAGAGGAAGAAAAAAAAATATTTAAAGAAGAATATAGGGGGTAAATCTAGATAGTTGAAAATTTCATATAACAATGCCAAGAGAGAAATTTTAAAATATTAAAAGTCGCCTGGACTTGAGGGAGTTTAAATGTAGCATCACTAGCTCCAGTAAGGAAATAAACAAAATAAGGTTACTGCCCAGTTATTCCCCACCTCTAATCAAGGCAAAGAGAGAAGAAATGAGATTAAATTCAAGCAGCAGTGATCAGGTGGGGCATTAGAAATACTTTCTTCATAATAAAGAGGAGGCTGGATTTTAAATACTTCATAACCATTAAGGATCCTCCTGCTATAGCTCAGAAAATAGACAGGAGAGAGACGGACCAGGGAGCTACTTGGGCACCCTGAACACTCTTATTTACTTCAGGGATCTGGCTGGCAGAGGAGAAGTGTTTATAAATGTTATTACTACATGTGTGCGCCATTTCTTTCAGTTATATTAAAAACAGCTGCTATCAAGGAACGAACATTTGGGCTGTTCTGGGGCTGTGATTTTCAACTCCAGAATTCACCAATAAATATGCCATTTAAACACTGCTTTCAAAGCCTTAGATAAAATGTTTAAATGAAGAGGAAGGCTTATTCCCCCACGTTTTTCTTTCTCATTCTGGCATCACCTTTGACCCTGGTTATGTTCCCTCCGGACAGGACTGAAAAACCTAAATTATGTGGAGGCTCTCCCCCGACTCCACCCGGTGCCTCCAGCCCCTCCACCCTCGCCCCCCAGAGCCCCATACATCGACTTGGATTGAAATTCGCTTGCAATGATATGCTGATAAATCAAGTGGGCACCGGGGAGCTCTGACCTGGTGCATTTGCCGATTTTCGTTGGCTGAATACTTCCACCGCGGCCGATTGCAAAGATGGCTGTGTAGGGCTTCCCTGGTGGCGCAGTGGTTGAGAGTCCGCCTGCCGATGCAGGGGACATGGGTTCGTGCCCCGGTCCGGGAAGATCCCACACGCCGCGGAGCGGCTGGGCCCGTGGGCCATGGCCGCTGGGCCTGCGCGTCCGGAGCCTGTGCTCCGCAACGGGAGAGGCCACAACAGTGAGAGGCCCGCGTACCGCAAAAAAATAAAAAAAATAAAAAATAAAAAAGATGGTTGTGTATAACACACAGCTCGTAAAGTTCCTGAAAACATCACAATGGGCTCTCGTGAGCTGCCGTGGGCAGATCCTTCATACCATTAGCGAGGGAAGTCACCCTGAATCCAGTTCTCCGCCCCAGGCCAGAAATAGTCCAAACCTCTGAGCAGTCTCAGGTAAAACAACTATAAAAATAACAGCTACCTCTTGGTAATCACTCTTAACGTGCAAAGCTTTGAAGTCCTTCAGGATAACGTTATTGATCTCCACATGAACCTTATGAAGTCATTATCATTACGTCCAAGGACAAAGGCTTAAAGAGGCTAAATAACCTGAACAAGGTCACGGATATTGGAAGTTACAGAAGCAGAATTCAAACCCAGGTATATCTGACTCCAAAATCCATAGGCTTATCCTCTACCCAATCCTGCTTACTTTACAGTGGAAACTAACTAGATGGTCTTCCAAAAGGCCTGCTGCCTCTCTTTAATACTTTCCTGCCATTTCTCCTTACCTTCACTGGGGGCCCAGTCACTTCCTCTCTTCCTCCATATAAAGGGATGTTTGCTACTGGAGGGCAGGGGCGGTGTCCCAGGCATATTTGCATGCCACCAGCGCCCTGTGAGAGCTTTCAGTGTTTGCTGGATGAATGGATGGATGGATTGATTCAAATCAAATCCATGACTCATCTTTACTCCTGTTGTTGAAAAGGCTCTGCGCCTCCCTTTCCCCAGGCATCAGAGCCTCAGGATAGAAGCCCACTTCTAAGGTTAGAGCTGGGAAAAAGAAGATGCAGTGGAGCCTTAAGTTAAAGTTCAATCACAAGACATTGCTTACCACCTCCATTTGGTTTAGGTTTATTTTTTTTTAAGGTAAGAAAAGACGAAAGACTCTTAAGACAATATTCCCCGTTCATAGGTGCCCTGGGCTGGTTTGCACCTGTATTTATATCTTATACACTCATTAAAATGCAAAACTTTCAAATGGTCATTTCATTGCCTTCCTGCCCCCTAAATGATTAAGTATCACCACTCCAGACTTGAGGCTATAACTAGTCACCCAGACTCACATCTCTTTGACCTATAAAATAGGCTCATAAAAATTACAGCCTGGAAAGCAACATCTGGAGCAGCCCATAGACAAGGCTGATAAATCATTTTATAAGTTCATAAAAACTTAAGAGCATTTTAAATTGAATAATAATAATCACACTTCAAAAGAATCTCAGCAGGTCCTTTTTAAAATGAGGTACACTGGAGTTTTTAAGTAGCAGTGTCTAATAGGGTATTTCTTAACATGCTTAACTTAGTTTCACAATGTGCGAATTAGTTAGGCAAATTAGCCTGCAGTTCTAAGGCCTGTGACACACGTCAGATACAAGAGATACTAAGTTTGATGTTGGTTAGAATGTGGAAATCTGACTCATTTTACTTCTTCCACACATACACGGGTGACAGATGACCATCCCCTTTTGAGTATAACCTCCAGGTTTTCTTTTTCTGAACCCAATGCCCAAGGTAATAATTTCATAGATAAACCAGTTTGGTTTTCTTTGGCATGTCTGGGAATAACTATTAAATTAAACCAGGAGATATTCTCTCCACATATACATATCTTTCAATATTTGGCACAGAATTATTTTAGCGAATTCCTTCTAAAAGACTATTTTTTATTTGCTTTCCTGAATTAATCACAGTGCCTTGCTCAAAGAAGGCCCTCAGCAATATTGTCTGATTGTCTTACTGACCTTTAGTTCTGGTAGAACAGCAGGAGGAGGGGGACGGACACAGGGCTTCGTTTTCTATTAGCTTAGACTATCTTTTCTGCTGACGGTGAGTTGACCATATCATCTTTAAATAAAAAGATAGGGACTTCCCTGGTGGCGCAGTGGTTGAGAATCTGCCTGCCAATGCAGGGGACACAGGTTCGAGCCCTGGTCTGGGAAGATCCCACATGCCGTGGAGCAACTGGGCCCGTGAGCCACAACTACTGAGCCTGCACGTCTGGAGCCCATGCTCCGCAACAAGAGAGGCCGCAATAGTGAGAGGGCCGCGCACCGCGATGAAGAGCGGCCCCCACTCGCCACAACTAGAGAAAGCCCTGGCACAGAAACAAAGACCCAACACAGCCAAAACTAAATAAATAAATGAATAAATTTTAAAAAAATTATAAAATAAAAAAATAGTCCATTATTGGGTAATTTGAAACTTGGTCAGCTAGAAGAATCCCAATCTAATTCATATTTCAATATTTACCTTCTGCCCTGATAAAGATATTAAAACCAGATTCTTTCCTTTTAATTAATTTATGAAACTATGGTTTTCAGAGATGACCTAAGCATTCTTAGACAACGCATACCATGTATCTCATTTCACAGAGCCCATGATTCAGAACTCTACCCAGTTTTCCAGTCTTAAAGAACAATTTTGAATGTATGATGATAAGCTATTTTTGGTAATAATGCTTTACTTATTCCTTCTTGTGGTCAATTTTATTGTCATAAAAATGTTATCAATTTTTCAGATATTAGAAGCATTTAGAGAGAAAAAAGAAACATGGTAGATGGGCTTCTTATCCTTTGTAGAATATTATTTATGAAGTATTTTATTTCCACAAAAATGAGAAACTAAAGTTTCCTGTCCTTCCATTGAATACGGTCTAACATGTTTTCTAAGTAGCAATGTCTCGTGTTACAAAAATTGTAGATTCAATTTATGGTTTCTATAAAATTAGATTCATACACATTCAAATTAAATAACTTAAAACCCATTTTCCTTTTTTCAGATTTTCTTTTTCTTAGTGTGGTGGGAAGGAGCAGCTGATTGGGCAAGTAGTGGAGAAGCCACTTCTCGCTCATGGTTCTGAATTTTTCTCCAGCGTCATTTAAAATCCTTGAGCGAAGGTGCTGAGTTCTGAAAGATGGGATTAGTTCACATGAGTGCTAAGGAGTTGAGAGTATATGCCAGGGATCATCACACTGATTGACGATGGAAACCAGGAGGTGAGGATATGAAGAGGTTAAAGAAGAGTAAAGAAAATATATTGCCAGAAAATTCCAGGGAAATAAGGGTCTGTGAGTTCTCAAGCCCTGAATAACCACCTGGGCTCCAAACCCAAACCAACGAGAACCATGAATAGGGTAAACAACCACACACCCAGTTTGCTGACAGTCCCATTTTATACACAGTCTCCTGGACTAATAATCAATAGCACTCACTTTTACTCGTAAAATGTTCTCTTCTTGATAATAAGTCATGTGCTCTCCCTGCTGTGGAGGACATACAGCCCACATCAAGTGTGTGCAAAAATAAACATGGTTGTGTTGTGAAGGAGAGAAGACCTAATATTTCTTAAATTCCTCCAATGAACCAGAGCACTGTGCTTGGTGATTTTCATGTTTAATGTATAATGCAATCTGATTTGGTCTTTAAATCTAACTTTGCTCTATGAAAGTAAAATTAATATCCTGATTTTGCAAATGGAGATATGGAAAGCTAAACTAATACTTTGCCTAATATACAGACTTAATAATCAGTAAATTTGTAATTTCAACCCAGGCAGGTCTAACTGGCTCCAATTTTTTAAAGTAGAGTTTATAAGTGGTATATATCTAGATAGGCAGAAAAGACAAACGTATGTGTAACTTACAAAACTTTGTATTTTAAAAATGTTTTCAAACATTTTCCCTTTTTGTTTAAAACTATTATTAAATTGTGGTGTTGGAATGCTGGAATTTTTTTTTATGCAAAGAAAGTGGTAAATAGAGAATAACCCTTCTTGACAAGCCTTGGATACTTTAAAACTGAACCATCATTTAACAGCTATCAACCAACAGCTATGGTGGCAGACTTGGTTTAGAAAATTTGATAGAAACCAGTTAGTTCTTTGCAGATTTTTGGCTGCAGTGAGTGACTCTAAGGGTAAAGAAAAGGATTAACAGTAAACATTATGAACAACCAATTCACAACTATATACAATATCCATGAAGAGAATTCTAAATAAAAGTCCAAACAGACAAAAATAAATAAGGGAGGAAGGGGGGAGGGAGGAAGGGAAGGATCAAATCAAATTAACTTTTATTAAACCAAATAACTATCAATGTATTATAATCTTTTTTTAGTCTGATATTATTCATATGAGGGGCTTGTTATAAGGGAATTTTACTTGTACAGATTTCTAGCAAAATCTGACTTCTACAAATATAGACTGATCAGTAACAGCACCTGTGATGCCAATAGTCTTACAAAGGAAACCACTAAGCAACCGTCCTGCTGAGGCAACAGCCCCGGGGCTTCCTTCCAGGAAGGAAGGAACAGGTCCCTGAACCTGTTCTCTGCCTGAGTAATCCTGCCCATCAGCTATAGCTGTTTGGACCAAAGTAGGCACCTCACTACAGACTACCCCATGCAAAGGCTCTGCCCAACAGTAATCATGGTGATTATCCCAATCAAAGTATTGTGGCAGGAATTTTTGTGTGAAATACAGAAAAATTGTAGTTAGTACATGGGTATTTAAAAACACCAAAAGCAGACATAAAGCAGAGGAATCATAAAGAAGACAAATTATAAGTAAGCAGAAACGTTGAATAAGCAGAAAATACACCAAAAAGTAAAGATACGAGTAGGGTAGAGAGGATGGTAATTAAGCAGAATAGTAAAATCAGAGGGAACTCAACAGAGAATTAAAGAACTGCCAGCGAGGGCCCATGAAATAATACTGTTCCCCAGAGCTGCCTTGAATCCCGAATGACCCTTCCTTCTAGGATGGGCTCTGTAAGTCATGGCTGAAGCATGGCTCCCATTTCTTTCCTGTGACTCAGCTGTTGCAGTCTTAGGAAGCCCCATCTCCCTTACTGTCACACAGGTAACCTCATAATAAATCCCCATCATGAGAGACAGTCTCATATTCTTACAACCAAATATCTTGGCTATGCCCTCACTATTTTTGAATGGTTTCCCCCTTTCCATCAACAAATAATTAGCAATTGCAAATGTATGATAATCATATTTTGAGAGGGTAGGAAGTGCAGAAACGGAGGAAATGCTTATAAAGAAGGGGAATAATGGCGGGGAGCATGAAAGATGGGGCTTTAGGGTTTGGAATTGCAGGGGACTGATGGGGTTTATGGGATTACATTGCTTAACTGGGTTATCATATACCCCCTAGGTGACTTTTTTGGCTTCATAGCTAATTAACCCCTAGATGTTGGTACAGGTTGCCCCAAGTAGAAAGAGGGAAATCTAAGTTTTAAATGGAATTTGTGTGCCAAATCAAGGTGTTGGCACTGAATGGGGCATCAAGGATCTTTCTAATTTCTTTCAGTCCTACAGGCTTCCTTGGCATCCCAGTTGACATAAATGCCTAACTGTTTTCTCAATCTAGTTCCATTAGCCTCATGGGTGCTAGTCTTCACAGATTCTTACAATAAGTTGATTGACAGTTCTAGTTTTCTGTGCAGTGAAATCCAGTATTTTATTAAAATGTGTTTCTATATACACCCATATATAAACAATGTAGTCTCTCGCTTTGCTTCTTCTTTTTTTGCTCTCCCTTTCTCTTTTTGAATGCATGGGGTGGGTGGGTGGGAGGGAGGGAGGGAGACAGTCAGTTAAATTAACCTTATTAATGTCTTTTTTTTTTTTTTTACAGACAACACTTTTCCTTTCTTTTCTTTTCTTTTTTATTCAAATAATTCACACCCAAATTAGAAAATGTGATATATAGGAACAACAACAATACCAAATAATCATAATCATCATCAAGAAAATAATTTATAAAACAAAAAATGAAATAGTAGACTGAAAAAAAATTATAACAACAATCATTTCAAACTAATTATTACTTGCCTAAACAATCTATCAAATGGTAGAGATTACCAGAATGGGTTAAAAAAAAGACATACTTATTAATGTCTTGATAATAAATATTCCCCTGGTCACTTGGCAGAAGCTAGGGATAGACCATCCCATTGTCATTCCAGGCAGGCACTGAGGCCCATCCAGCACATTCAAAAGGAATTGAATGGAATCAGAAGGGGAGCAAAAGGGTGAGACCCTGCTGATTATCCCTGAGATTAGATTAGATTAGGTTATTTTAAATAATCTACCTAAATCTGCAACTACCTATCACACTTTACACATAGGCAAAATTATCTGGAATCATCAAGCAACTCTGTACAGTTGTGTTACCAAACCAAACTTGGGTCTGCTCACTGGGCACAGTGAAGCCAACGTACTGACACCGGGTTGTGGTGAAGGAGAGTGCAGCGTTTACTGCAGAGCCTCAAGCAAGGAGTCTAGGACAGCTTGTGTCAAAACACCTGAACTCCCCATGGGTTTCAGCAAAACATTTTTAAAAGCCAGGGGTGGCACGGGAGTCCCAGGGTGTGTGATCAGCTCATGCACAATTCTCTGATTGGTTGATGGTGAGGTAACAGGGCAGGGTCACAGGGGTTAACATTATCAATCCTCAAGTGCCATTAGGTCTGGGGGCTACATGCTCATGGTCAAGTAGTTAATTTCTTCCATTTGGTGGTAGTTTTAGCATCTGTAAAGTAACTCAGGAAATGTGCGTCAGACACTGTTATCTACGCACTTCAGAGAGGAGCTAAAGCAGAGGATATGGGGGAGGGGTCTGTTCTGGGAAGGCCCCAGAGGGTCCTGCTGGGTTACAACCTAGAGATGGTTTAAAGTATGTATACAAGAGGATGTGAATAGGTTATATGCAAATACTTTGTCACTTTATATAAGGGACTTGAGCATCTGCAGACTTTGGTATCTGCTGGGTTGCTGGAACCAACTCCTCTTAGATACTGAGGGACGACTGTACTAGCAGTTCAGTCCTTTTTTTTTTTTTTTTTTTTTTTTGCGGTACACGGGCCTCTCACTGTTGTGGCCTCTCCCGTTGCGGAGCACAGGCTCCGGACGCGCAGGCTCAGCGGCCATGGCTCACGGGCCCAGCCGCTCCGCGGCATGTGGGATCTTCCCGGACCGGGGCACGAAGCCGTGTCCCCTGCATCGGCAGGCGGACTCTCAACCACTGCGCCACCAGTGAAGCCCTCGTTCTAACATTCTTGACTCTCCTGCTTATAATTCAGGTCATCGATACTCCAAGAGTTTCCCTATTAAAAGTGTCAAAATCACTAAGTGCCGTCACATTTCTGTTCTTAAAGTGAGCTATCAGCCTTGTTGTTATAAGCTGGTTATTTCCGAGTGAAAAAGAGTTAAGGGTTTGAAATGACAATGGAAAATATATTCCCTTTGCCTCTAATAGCTACACTTTAAGTTGATGTGTACAAGGAAAATGGTATTACACGTATTTTGAACTAAGAGAAAATTCTGCTCAAAACTCAAGGTTAGTTCACGGTGAATATCTAAGATATTCTCTTGCCAGCCCCAGCTCTTACTTTTCCGAGGATGTGCCACTGTCACCACAACTACCCCATCCAGATGGCCCCTTGGGAGATGACACTCTTACCTGACTTCACCCCAGGACCCTAGCTGATTGGCCCAGATGTGGATACTCATTCAAGCTGGGCCAAGCAAAGCCCTTCCTGGGGATTTTTTTGGACTGAAACTGAGAAGGTAGGTCAGTCTTTAGTGTTAGTGGAAAACTTAATATGGAAAACTCATGAACTATTGATGGCTTATATTCAACTCCCTATGGAACAAACAAAAAGTGATGATGGTGACATACAGAACATCAGAGATGAGAGAGGTTATATCCTGATGGCATTCAAATCCCTGGTCACAAGCTGCTTGTGAGGACCAGCTACTTCTCTGAAGCTTGGTTGTTCAATTCTTCCATGGATTCTGGGAGGTGATTTTGAGTTTGATTATGCTTATTTACAACCCAGAGTCTGGTTCTTACAGGGATAGAACCTAAAATTTTGATATGGCTGAATCCAAGTAGGGTGAGAGTGAGTATCTTTTTGAAGGTCAGAGCTTTAGAATCCAACAGTTCAATATGTACACTTTCATTAATATGTATATCTTATGAAGGTAGTGAAACAGTTGGTTAAACTACTACCTGTTACCTTTTGGATTCAGACCAAATAATCACAGAGGCTTGAGCCGTAGGCAACACGGTAAGAAAATGCTATCATCCCTATCATAGGATGTTGGCTACTTCTTTCAGCATTCATAAAATTGAGGCACAGAGAGACAACCTGACTCATCTGAAAGTTGACAGGAAACAAAAGGAGAGGTGATGCAGCTTTGTCAAAGAAAGACAATTCCCCATGGACTCAGTAATCTGAGCTCTGAAGATCAGGTAACAATACAGTTTGACGAATTGCCACAAACTCTGTCTCATCCTAAAGTAGCGAGCTGAAAGGCAAAATATTGGCTTCTAGCAATTGGAATGGGTATATTCCAGAAGACCCAGGGTTTTTAGCAATACCTTATTCTTTGGCACTTCCCGTATACCTACTACAAGAAAAAGATGAAAAAACCTTCCATTAAAAAATTCATTTGAGGGCTTCCCTGGTGGCGCAGTGGTTGAGAGTACACCTGCCGATGCAGGGGACGCGAGGTCGTGCCCCGGTCCGGGAAGATCCCACATGCCGCGGAGCGGCTGGGCCCGTGAGCCATGGACGCTGAGCCTGTGCGTCCGGAGCCTGTGCTCTGCAATGGGAGAGGCCACAACAGTGAGAGGCCCGCGTACCGCAAAAAAAAAAAAAAAAAAAAAAAAAATTCATTTGAGTTCTAGTTAAACATGGCAAATTAACCCTCGGCTCCTCTTTGCCCTTGAACCCTACTAAAGTGATAGTTAAGGGGGATAAAAAGATATAAACCAAAAGGCAAAGCGAATAGGAGACAAAACAACTGCAGAGAAAAGATTATTTTTTTAATTTTCAAGGATGGAAAATGGATGGAGTAGTAGTAACTGAATTAGCAGAGTTGAGAAGCTTTTAGGAGCTTATAGAGGGACTTCCTGGTGGCACAGTGGTTAAGAATCCACCTGCCAATGTAGGGGACACAGGTTCGATCCCTGGTCTGGGAAGATCCAACAAGCCGTGGAGCAGCTAAGCCCGTGCGCCACAACTACTGAGCCTGTGCTCTAGAGCCCGGGAGTCATAACTACTGAAGCCCGCGGGCCTAGAGCCCGTGCTCTGCAACAAGAGAAGCCACTGCAATGAGAAGCCCACGCACCACAAAGAAGAGTAGCCCCCACTCGCTGCAATTAGAGAAAGCCCGCATGCAGCAAAGAAGACCCAAAGCAGCCAAAAAAAAGAGCTTATACAGAGAGAATAATGACAGGAAATAAGCCAACACCCTACATCACCACAAAGGGCTCATGGTTAGATGTGACGCCAGGTAAGTGTTAGGTGTGAACTGGAATGCAGGTGGATTTATTGACAGTCTAAATAGAGAGTAGTTGGACTTGCCAGCTCTCTTCCGCAATCAAGAACAAGTAACTACCCCTTAGTACTTTCCCAAAAGAAGCTGAAGATCTATTCTTTGAGGAAACCTAAGCAACAAGAGTCTAGACTGAAGGATGCAATGACTATGGCAAAGTGTAAGATTGAAATGGGGATTAATGAAAATGTACATATTGAGTTGTCAGACTCGAAAGCCTTTTACTGTGACCAGAATTCTTCTCTGAAGAAACTGAACAGCTAGAGACAGAAGATACCCACAGAGTAAGTTTTTGGCATCCTCTGACCAAAAGGTAGTTTCAATATCTGTCCATCCCACAGTGAACCCAGGAGTCAGAAGCTTGATGCACACATACACAACTTCTAACCCACTTTCTAGTGACTCATTTTTGTTTTGTTTTTTTTTTGCGGTACGCGGGCCTCTCGCTGTTGTGGCCTCTCCCGTTGCGGAGCACAGGCTCCGGACGCGCAGGCTCAGCAGTTATGGCTCACGGGCCCAGCCGCTCCGCGGCATGTGGGATCTTCGAGGACCGGGGCACGAACCCGTGTTCCCTGCATCAGCAGGCGGACTCTCAACCACTGCGCCACCAGGGAAGCCCTCTAGTGACTCATTTTTAATTATGCACAAAAATCCCAGGATCATCAGATTTGAGGAACTCTAAATATCTAAGATGAGCACCAACTTAAACAAAAGGAACTCAGAGGAAGGAAAGACAGTGAAACCAGAAAAAAAAAAGTTTATTCCTATAATTAATAACCTCGGACAGTCCCAAAAGGCCACACTCCCCATTCCATTCCCAACTCAGAAAAAAGACAATGGTGGCCTGAGAAACATTAAAGACTGAGAAACCCTATCACATTTTTTCTTATTTGTGTTAATCCCCTGTATTAAGCAACCACTTACACTGAAAATGATGACATGGAAGTTAAGGGAAAAAAGGGAAAGACAGAGTAGCCCATATTTTGCATACATCAAGAAGTGAAATAAAAACAGTTGAGTTAGTTTTTTCCCTCATCTGGTAAGAACAAATTACATATGCCTGTATGAAATACAAATTATATAATTTCAGTGATTCTGCATACAAATTAAGTGTCCTTATATTTGCATTTAGAACTGGCTTTGTATAATATAAAGATGAATGATAAAATTTATGCTAACAATTAAATATTATATATACATTTATACTTACTATGACACTAAATAGCAAATTAAAAACACTGACAATTTGAGAGAGAGACTACAGAATACTACAGGGAAAGCTTATATTTCAGTACCTCTAATGGCACTTTTTTGAGCAATTCCCTATTCACCGAGTGATTTTAGTAGAATGAGAATTAGGAGAATTTTTCTAACTTCGCAATCAGTTTTTCTTGCATTTTTATATTTCAATAGCATGATACCCAGACACTGACTTGCTTTTCTGTGAGAAGAGTGTCTCTCCAAATTTCACCCCCTTCTCTAACATTTTACAAAGGGCAGTGGAGTGAAGCAGCAAGCACTCCACTGCACCCTACACACACACACACACACACACACACACACACACACACACACACCTCTCCAGCCATTCTGTTCTTCGGGTCCTGTGCTTAAGCTTTCAGACTCCTTTTGTTACCACAAAGGCAGCAACCACTAACTTACAGATGAAAGGGTGACAAGACTGTGTAATGCTGCTACCATGAAGTGACCCAATCTTGACCTGTTTTGCACAAACAGACTATGCCAGTTCTGAAATTATCCACTGGAGTGTGCACTATTTATTTCCAATTCATTGAGGATGACTTATATTAGTGACATTTAAAGGCAATCTATTCCAACCCTCCAAAGTCACCCAAATGCTCCACCTAAGTTAAGTACTCAGTATTAGAGATCTCAAAAACAAAACAGAAGAGTTGTATGTAGTGGGTCGAGTGGCCAATGTTGAAGCAGCAACAACTACCTACCTTAGTCCAATGACAGGATAATTTCTTAATCTAAGAACTGTCAACCTCAGGATGAATGTGATGGGCAGCACATGCACCATGATTTATCTGTGTTACCGATACACACACACATACAATCCCCACTTCCAGGAAAAGATGAAGGAGTAAAGATGAATCTCAGGTCAGTAACCAGGAAGGAGAGATGTGACAGAAGCAGCAGTCCTGTCTGACCACCAGAGCTGAGCCCTTCTTATGGTAGCCCTTGTCTCTCTGCTGCTGTGTATCAGAGCAAGGCAACTGCTTCAGAGTTTGTTAACTCAAAAGCAGGCTTACTTGTCAATGATGAATAAATAGGGTGAGCTATTAACTGTGTGTCTTATGATACAGAGAAACCACGCAGCCACCAAGAGTGAGGAGTTACCATCAGGAGATCAGCCTGCCTGTGACTCCATGCAACCTTCCATAGGGAGAGTTGGGGAGGAACAAACACCTAATCTGGACAGCTGAGATTACTGATACTCATTATTAAGGAAATACAAATGGACTTTTCTCAGTAGCAATTTATGTGCAATGCTCATAATATCATTCATTCAGTATATTGTCTTTTCCTCAACTGAAATTCATGTGTTTAATACAATTGTCTTTCCATAGTCTGTTGTGAGCACACTTAATGTCACTTTTTTTTTTTTTTTTTTTTTAGTATTATGAAACCAAAATTTCTGTACAAACTCAACCTGTTTCACTTTATGGTAGTAACTGACTTGTTCACTTCTGTAGGGCTGGCCTCTTTTCCCCTCTCAATACTAACCCCAGAAATCTCTGAAACTATCATTGTATCAGCTAAGACGTTCCAGACCTATCTTGCTTTCCCCCACACATTTAGCAGTAGACACCCTCAGTGAGACCTAGTGCATTTTGGAGAAACATAGTACAAAATTCCTGAAATCTGGGTCCTAGTCTGCATTTTATAACATTCATATCACCATTGGCAGTAAACTGCCCAATATTAGAAGCTGTGTAAGTGATTTTAGTAGCTCAGGAGTGGACTTCCAAAGTCAATACTTCAGCTGCCTATGTGAACTGACTAGTGTTCACCAGGATTGTCACAACAGTGGGTGTTTACTGCAATGCACATTAATCTCTAGTGTAGGTACTCTGGTGGTAGAAAACTGAGTTAAATACAAAAACTTTTTCCTCTAAAATGGTAGAAACCCATAATGTGTCCAAATCTATACATAGCCAAGCACAGGTCCATTTCTGGTTGATTTTTCCTACATTATCAAATACAGGATAGAAAATTTTATTAACACACTCTGGCAAAATGTCCCTTGGCTCTTGGTCTCAGTTAACAAGGAAGCAATTCAATGAAAGGAAGTCCATCTACTTCACTGTTCTTACTATTACTGCCCTTGGGGATGAAATATATATTCTGTACAGGTGACCAACGTATAGAGGGGTTGGGGTTTCCTTTGACTTTCCCTTTGTCCTAAATAGGATATTTTATTGCAGCTTTCTAAGTTTTTGTACCTGTTACATATCAGTTATGAATGTAGTAGTTAAATTTGTAATTTCATCCATAGGTTACAGACAAACCCTTTTCTTTTTAAAGAATATCTTTTTTTTAATTAAACTTTTGAGTTGATTTCTGTTACTTCATACCAAAGGGTCTTAATTTTTAAAGGTTGTCTCAAGTAATCTGCTACTTGAATATGGAACATCCTTAGCATTTTAATCAAGGAAGTTCATGGATGGAAAAGCTGCTATTTTCTGACAAAAACCTACAGGATTCAGAATTCATTGGCACATTTTTAGCAAGCTAAATTGGAAACGTTAATCAGGGACTGAAAGTCTGACCATTTCCAAAGTATAGAAAAGTCAAAGGTAAGAAGATGCTCACCTGGTCTGTGCTCTTCACAGGTCTCTTGCCTGAATTATTAATGATGGGAGAAGACAGTACACTCTTATAAAAATTTCTTTATGGGCTTTGTTTACAATTATTTCTCTGTCTATCTGGATCTTCTGAGGGACCTTGCCTAGGGTGAATATTGACTTTAGGGCCTCTAAAATCTTCTGAGCTGCTTGTCTTTGGGATTCTCAGCCCAGGGAATTCAACAGCACAGCAACAGCCTTTAGGATAAACTAACTCACCCTGTTAGGCTTACAAAACTGGTCCATGCCCACAAGGTCGCCTGCTCCTGAGATCCACATCTGGAACAAAGCTCTGTAGAGCAGAGGACTTAATACAGATGCTTGCAGAGGCCAGAGAGCCATGTAAATTGATGCACCTGACTGCTGAAAAACAGTAAGGGAGGTGAGCTGTGGGGGATTGCTCCACATCTACCCACCTCCTGGCTCCCACCAAGCCAGATCTTAGGTTGTCAAACCTTCCTGTTTCTCAAGAGGAATTAGTTTATTTTAGAAATGTCAGATGAGTAGTATGGGATGTATCATGCCATCAACTCATGACGCATGATCTTCATTTGTTCTTTATTTTATTTTAGAGTTTTAGCCCCTTCATCCCATATAATCCAATTTCTCTCCCCTTCCATATGCTTCCAACCTAAAGTATGTAATATTTGTACTTTCAATCCAACTTCAATATTTTTATTTGTATACATATGTGTGAGAATCTTTAAAATACAAATATTACTGCTTGGGTATGTTTAACTTACATAAACAGTATAGGACTACAAAAATTACATTTTAGAGATTTATCCATGTGGCTAAATGTCTGCTTGGGTTATTCCCTGTGACTGCTGTGTACAGTCAATAATTTGACCCAATTATTCCCTGCTTTTTTTTTTGCTACCACAAATAATGCTGTGTTAAACATCTTCATAAAAACCTCATGGTGCACCGTTGTGAGGGTTCCCTAGTGTTGAAAGTCTATACAGTAATTACTTAATTCCATTAGGTTATTACTTTATTGCTTTCAAAGTGACCATACCGTCTACACGTCCCCCAGCAGGGCCAAACTCTCCTCCCCACATCCTCAGCAGCACTGGATATCCTCATTTTTATATTTTGCTCCTCTGTAAACAATATCTCAGACTTTTAATTTGTGTTTTGTTGATTATTGTGAGGTTAACATCTCATCTCTGTATATTTTTAACTATGAGGGTATCTCAATCATAATCTTTGCCATTTTTCTATAGTTTCTTTTTCTTGCTTCCTATAGGAATTTATCCTGTTTTAACAAAGATATTAATTCTTAGTCCTAAATATTCTATAGATCTTCTCCTGAAATATCACTATTTCCAAAATTTGTCAATAACATCCTTTATTGTCTGTCATTAAGCGCTGATTGGAAAGTTGACGTGCACACCTTCCAGGCTGCACTGCAGTTGTGAATGGCCAGATAACTAATTTTGATGTAATAAAATACACTCAAACTACTATGTGTAAAATAAATAAGCTACAAGGATATATAGTATAACATGGGGAATATAACCAATATTTTATAGTAACTATAAATGGAATATAACCTTTAAGAATTGTGAATCACTAAGTTGTACACCTGAAATCCATATAATATTAAACATTAACCATACTGCAATAAAAAGAAGTATGACAAAGTTCAACCTCAGTGACAAATAAATGCACATTAAAACAAACAACAAAAAAAGATGGAGCTCTCCAAAATTTTTTAACGATTTAGAAGTCTTTCAATTCAAAGGATCCAAGGTGCTAGCCCTACAAATATTTTCTCCAGCTAGCCTATTTTAGAAAAGAGAAAACAACTCTTACCACTCTTATTTCCAGTAGACCGTACAGGCAAGGATCCAGGAGGCTGACTGACATGGTAGGAACTTACCTTCCACCAGCCTTAACTGCACTTGCAAAAATCAGTTTTTGAAAGCCAAAAAAACAGAGCCCCATCTTAGCCATTTCAGGGCGAGATTTCCTTTAATTCCCAATTAAGTAAGCTCATGCTACCATATATAAACCCAGCTGGTGTCCCCATAGGTGGCTGTCCATCCGGGAGATGCTCAGCCTTTGAGGCACAATTTCCCATGATTAATTTGGTAGTCTAATTCAGATATGAGATATGATCTGAACTTTCTGAGGACAGTGTGGTGGATCGCATGTATGCTGCTTCTGAGTCTAGCTCCCCAAGGAGTTACCCTTGGGTTGGTTCAGCTCTTTTACATGGCTCAGTTTCTCCCTCCAACAGTCCAGAACTCCCTCCGACAGTGGTCAGAGGACTGGATGATCAGGACTTAACTCCTGTATCCCTGGAAGAGCAGTATTTACTGAATAGTTGCAGTGGGATTCCCCTATAGAACCACTGCACATCTTCAGCAAGTGGTGCTGGGAAAGTTGGGCAGCCGCATGTAAATCAGTGAAGCTAAAACACACCCTCACACCATACACAAAAGTAAACTCAAAATGTCTTAAAGATTTAAATGTAAAACAAGACACAATAAAACTCCTAGAAGAGAACATAGGCAATACTTTCTCTGACATAAATCATATCAATGTTTTCTTAGGTCAGCCAAAATAACAAATGGGGGGGGGGGGCTTCCCTGGTGGCGCAGTGGTTAAGAGTCCACCTGCTGATGCAGGGGACACGGGTTCGTGCCCCAGTCCGGGAAGATCCCACATGCCGCGGAGCAGCTGGGCCCGTGAGCCATGGCCACTAAGCCTGTGCGTCTGGAGCCTGTGCTCCGCAACGGGAGAGGCCACAACAGTGAGAGGCCCGCGTACCGCAAAAACTAAAACAAAACACACACAAAAAAACAAATGGGACCTAATAAAACTTATAAGGTTTTGCACAGCAAAGGAAACCATAAACAAAACACAAAGACATCCTATGTACTGGGAGAAAATATTTGCAAATGATGCAGCCAACAAGGGCTTAATTTCCAAAATACACAAACAGCTCCTACAATTCAATAACAAAAAAACAAATAACCCAATCAAAAAATGGGCAGAAGACTTAAATAGACATTTCTCCTAAGAAGACACACAGATGGCCAAGTATGCACATGAAAAGATGCTAATCATCACTAATTATTAGAGAAATGCAAATCAAAACTACAATGAAGTACCAGCTTACACCAGCAGAATTGCTATCATTAAAAAGTCTACAGAGGAGAGACAAGATGGTGGAAGAGTAAGACGCGGAGATTACCTTGCTCCCCACAGATACACCAGAAATACATCTACACGTGGAACAACTCCTGCAGAAAACCTACTGAACGCTGGCAGAAGACCTCAGACCTCCCAAAAGGCAAGAAACTCCCCACGTACCTGGGTAGGGCAAACAAAAAAAAAGAAAAAACAGAGACAGAAGGATAGGGACGGGACCGGCACCAGTGGGAGGGAGCTGTGAAG
>RJWK010037015.1:0-21458 GCA_004363435.1 Platanista minor | reverse complement strand
GCCCCGATATGTTTCATCTGTTCCCAGTGTGATCCAGATGCTGTGTATTTCCTTCCCGGGAAATGCGAGATCTTTATAAGCCGTTCCCCGTGAATCATCTTTCTGCCTCTGTGCCCAAGCCTGTTGTATTTTCCCCACGTGCCAGAGGTGCATATGGCTCCACTCCTTCCCAGCACAGACGTGCCAGACCTCCACCTTCTGTTCTCTTAGCCCTGCAGTTCTCCGTGCCCCTGGTACACCTTTTTACCTCACACAGTGCCTGGCTGGGTTATCTTTTCTCATCGCAAGCATCTATCACTGTCTCTTGCCTTAAGGATAGAGCAGCTCGCTTCTCTTGCTTTAGGAGAGCAAGAGATGTTTCTGTTCCTCCCAGGTTAGGGATATATGACTTGATTCTAACACATAGCCTGTGGATTTTACTCTTTGGTACTACATGTGTTTCTTGTAATCTCTACCACCCCAGTAGGAATATGTAGTAGCGTGCCATTCTTTGGAAACTCTGAGGTCGTTATTTGCTTTTTCATTTATATTCATTATTGCATGAAGTAAACACTGGTTCAGAGTAGGCTAAGAGCAAGGCCTAGTGCCAAGTCCTGTGCGCATCAAAATGAAGAAGACATAGTTAATGTGCTGACTGTTGTGTACAATATAATCTCATCCCTGAGCTTTTGGAGGCATGGGTGAATTTCTCAGACAATGGTTTTGTGTCTATCAGAACACATGAAACAGAGCTCTATATGTCTATAATTTGCATAAATTATATGGCTATTACTCATAAACTAGTTATTCTGAAATTTTTTTTTTTTTCTTTTTTGCGGTACGTGGGCCTCTCACCGCTGTGGCCTCTCCTGTTGCGGAGCACAGGCTCCAGACACGCAGGCTCAGTGGCCATGGCTCATGGGCCCAGCAGCTCCACGGCATGTGGGATCTTCCCGGACTGGGGCGTGAACCCGCGTCCCGTGCATCGGCAGGCGGACTCTCAACCACTGCGCCACCAGGGAAGGCCTGAATTTGTTTTTTTGAAGTGCCTCGATTTGGTGGAGCTGGGTTGTTTTCTGTCCCCTGTTCCACAATGACCTGGTCCTTCAATTTCCTTAATTCAGTTTGCTCATCCATCAATGTAACGGAGCAGTGCTTTAGTGATGTCGACTCTCCCCCATCTTCAGCATATTTAATTGGTTTTCTCAGAGTCTTGCTTAGAATTTTTCCTTAGAGAACCAGAATTCGTACTTTTCATTCTCTGTGGGGTGCCTTATGCAGCATTGTTTCCATAATGTTTATAAAATGTAAACTATGTTCATTAACTTTTCTGTTTTCTGTCAATATGCTTCAGTTCATGACAGTTCTACCTGGGAACATTGCAACTTTTCTCCCCTGTGCAGAAAATATTTCTAAACAGCTGTCATCATCTCCTTTAGTGCTATAAGGGGAACTGTTTTTCTTCTTAAATATTAAGTCTGCATGGAACCTTGTTCCTACATCAGCTTTTATCCGTTTGTTTGGTTTTCAGCTAAGTAAATCAACTACACAGATTAACCATATATTATTCTTAGGGGATGGAACCTTCAATCTTTTTCTATTTGAAGACTAAACTGGTACATTGTTCTTTTTTTTTTTTTTTTTTTTGGCAGTACGCGGGCCTCTCACTGTTGTGGCCTCTCCCGTTGCGGAGCACAGGCTCCGGACACGTAGGCTCAGCGGCCACGGCTCAAGGACCCAGGTGCTTCGTGGCATGTGGGATCCTCCCGGACCGGGGCACGAACCTCTGTCCCCTGCATCGGCAGGCAGACTCTCAACCACTGCGCCACCAGGGAAGCCCCATTGTTCATATTTTTAACATCCATGCATTCTCCAAGTATTTATAGAGCACATATGTGTGCCAAGCAGTCTTCTAGTCTAGATAATACAGAAGTGAGCAAAAATTCCTGCCTTCGTAAATCTTACATCTTAGGTAGGGAGACAGAAAATGACTGAATTACTAAGCAAAATCCAGTTTATAGTATTGGGGAAAAAACCATAACAAGGAATAGTGATAAGAAATGTGTATTTGTGTACTGGTGTGTGTGTGTGTGTGTGTGTGTGTGTGTGTGTAATTTTGATAGGTGTCCAGGAACATCTCAGTTGAGGGGTGGGGGGTGAGGAGGGGTAAGTCATGTTGACATCCAAACGAAGACTGTTCCAGGTGACAGTGACAGGAGTTCACATGCCCCAACCTGGGAGGAGGATGTGCTGTGCGTTGGAAACCAGAGGAAGGTCATGGAGTTGGAGTGTGGTTGGTGAGGAGGGGTAGGGGTAGGAGGTCAGTTTAGGGAGATGGTGAAACTCAGGTGGGATAAGGCCTTGCAAGGCATCTGAAGTTTCATAAAGTGCGTATTGTGACGCCTTTCCCCAAGTGCACACTTTTCTTTTTTTAACGTCTTTATTGGAGTATAGTTGCTTTACAATGGTGTGTTAGTTTCTACTTTATGACAAAGTGAATCAGTTATACATATACACATATCCCCATATCTCTTCCCTCTTGCATCTCCCTCCCTCCCACCCTCCCTATCCCACCCCTCTAGGTGGTCACAAAGCACCGAGCTGATCTCCCTGTGCTATGCGGCTGCTCCCCACTAGCTATCTATTTTACATTTGGTAGTGTATATATGTCCATTCCACTCTCTCACTTTGTCCCAGCTTACCCTTCCCCCTCCCCATATCCTCAAGTCCATTCTCCAGTAGGTGTGTGGCTTTACTCCCGTCTTGCCCCTAGGTTCTTCATGACCATATTTTTTTGTTGTTTTTTAGATTCCATACATATGCATTAGCATATGGTATTTATTTTTCTCTTTCTGACTTCACTCTGTATGACACACTCTAGGTCCAACCACCTCTCTACAAATAACTCAATTTCATTTCTTTTTATGGCTGAGTAATATTCCCTTGTATATATGTGCCACATCTGCTTTATTCATTCATCTGTTGATGGACACTTAGGTTGCTTCCATGTCCTGGCTGTTGTAAATAGAGCTGCAATGAACACTGTGGTATGTGACTCTATTTGAATTATGGTTTTCACAGGGTATCTGCCCAGTAGTGGGATTGCTGGGTTGTATGGTAGTTCTATTTTTTTGTCTTTTAAGGGACCTCCATACTGTTCTCCATAGTGGCTGTATCAGTTTACATTCCAACCAACAGTGCAAGAGGGTTCCCTTTCTCCACACCCTCTCCAGCATTTATTGTTTGTAGATTTTTTGATGATGGCCATTCTGACTGGTGTGAGATGATATCTTATTATAGTTTTGATTTGTATTTCTCTGATGATTAATGATGTTGAGCATTCTTTCATGTGTTTCTTGGCAATCTGTATATCTTCTTTGGAGAAATGACTATTTAGCTCTTCTATCTGTTTTTGGATTGGGTTGTTTGTTTTTTTGACATTGAGCGGCATGAGCTGTTTGTAAATTTTGGAGATTAATCCTTTGTCAGTTGCTTCATTTGCAAATATTTTCTCCCATTCTGAGGGTTGCCTTTTCGTCTTGTTTATGGTTTCCTTTGCTGTGCAAGAGCTTTTAAGTTTCATTAGGTCCCATTTGTTTATTGTTGTTTTCTTTCCATTTCTCGAGAAGATGGGCCAAAAAGAATCTTGCTGTGATTTATGTCATAGAGTGTTCTGCCTATGTTTTCCTCTAAGAGTTTGATGGTGTCTGGCCTTACATTTAGGTCTTTAATCCATTTTGAGTTTATTTTTGTGAAAAGAAAGTGTTCTAATTTCATTATTTTACATGTATCTGTCCAGTTTTCCCAGCAGCACTTATTGAAGAGACTGTCTCTTCTCCACTGTATGTTCTTGCCTCCTTTATCAAAGATAAGGTGACCATATGTGCATGGGTTTATCTCTGGGCTTTCTATCCTGTTCCACTGACATATATTTCTGTTTTTGTGCCATTACCAAACTCTCTTGATTACTGTAGCTTGGTAGTATAGTCTGAAGTCCGGGAGCCTGATTCCTCCAGCTCCGTTTTGCTTTCTCAAGATTGCTTTGGCTATTCAGGGTCTTTTGTGTTTCCATACAAATTGTGAAATTTTTTGTTCTAGTCCTGTGAAAAATGCCAGTGGTAGTTTGATAGGGATTGCATTGAATCTGTAGATTGGTTTGGGCAGTATAGTCATTTTCACCATGTTGATTCTTCTAATCCAACAACATGGTATAGCTCTCCATCTGTTTGTATAATCTTTCATTTCTTTCATCAGTGTCTTATAATTTTCTGCCTACAGGTCTTTTGTCTCCTTAGGTAGGTTTAGTCCTAGATATTTTATTCTTTTTGTTGCAGTGGTAAATGGAAGTGTTCTCTTAATTTCACTTTCAGATTTTTCATCATTACTGTATAGGGATATAAGAGATTTCTGTACATTAATTTTGTATCCTGCTACTTTACCAAATTCATTGATTAGCTCTAGAAGTTTTCTGGTAGCATCTTTAGGATTCTCTATGTATAGTATCATGTCATCTGCAAACAGTGACAGCTTTACTTCTTCTTTTCTGATTTGGATTCCTGTTATTTCTTTTTCTTTGACTGCTGTGGCTAAAACTTCCAAAACTATGTGGAATAATAGTGGTGAGAGTGGGAAACCTTGTCTTGTTCCTGATCTTGATGGAAATGGTTTCAGTTTTTCAACATTGAGAATGATGTTGGCTGTTGGTTTGCCTTTATTATGTTGAGGTAAGTTCCCTCTATGCCTATTTTCTGGAGGGTTTTTATCATAAATGGGTGTTGAATTTTGTCAAAAGCTTTCTCTGCATCTTGAGGTGATCATATTTTTTTTTTCCTTCCGTTTGTTAATATGGTATATTAAATTGACTGATTTGCATACATTGAAGAATCCTTGCATTCCTGGGATAAACCCCACTTGGTCATGGTGTATGGTCCTTTTAATGTGCTCTTGGATTCTGTTTGCTAGTATTTGGTGGAGGATTTTCACATCTATGTTCATCAGTGATATTGGCCTGTAGTTTTCTTTCTTTGTGGTATTTTTGTCTGGTTTTCATGTCAGGGTGATGGTGGCCTCATAGAATGAGTTTGGGAGTGTTCCTTCCTCTGGTATATTTTGGAAGTGTTTGAGAAGGATAGGTGTTAGCTCTTCTCTAAATGTTTGTTAGAATTTGCCCATGAAGCCATCTGGTCCTGGGCTTTTGTTTCTTGGAAGATTTTTGTTGTTGTTGTTTGTTGTGGTACGCGGGCCTCTCACTGCCGTGGCCTCTCCCGTTGTGGAGCACAGGCTCCAGACGCGCAGGCCCAGTGTCCATGGCTCACAGGCCCAGCCACTCCACGGCACGCGGGATCCTCCCAGACCAGGGCACGAACTTGCGTCCCCTGCATCGGCAGCTGGACTCCCAACCACTGTGCCACCAGGGAAGCACCTGTTGGAAGATTTTTAATCACAGTTTCAATTTCAGTGCTTGTGATGGGTTTGTTTTATATTTTCTATTTCTTCCTGGTTCAGTCTCGGAAGTTTGTGCATTTCTAAGAATTTGTCCATTTCTTCCAAGTTGTCCATTTTATTGGCATATAGTTGCTTGTCGTAATCTCTCATGAGCCTTTGTATTTCTCCAGTGTCAGTTGTTATTTCTCCTTTTTCATTTCTAATTCTATTGATTTGAGTCTTCTCACTTTTTTCCTTGATGAGTCTGGCTAATGGCTTATCAATTTTGGTTTATCTTCTCAAAGAACCAGCTTTTAGCTTTATTGGTCTTTGCTATTGTTTCCTTCATTGCTTTTTCATTTATTTATGATCTGATCTTTATGATTTCTTTTCTTCTTCTAACTTTGGAGTTTTTGTTCTTCTTTCTCTAATTGTTTTAGGTGTAAGATTAGGTTATTTATTTGAGATGATTCTTGTTTCTTGAGGTAGGATTTTATTGCTATAAACTTCCCTCTTAAAACTGCTTTTGCTGCATCCCGTAGGTTTGGGGTTGTCGTGTTTTCATTTTCAGTTTTTTCTAGGTATTTTTTGATTTCCTCTTTGGTCTCTTGGTTATTAAGTAGTGTATTGTTTAGCCTCCATGTGTTTGTATTTTTTACAGACTTTTTCCTGTAATTGATATCTAGTCTCATAGCGTTGTTGTAGGAAAAGATACTTGATTACAATTTCAATTTTCTTAAGTTTACCAAGGCTTGATTTGTGACCCATGATATGATCTATCCTGGATAATGTTCCATGAGAGCTTGAGAAGAAAGTGTATTCTGTTGTTTTTGCATGGAATGTCCTATAAATATCAATTAAGTCCATCTTGTTGAATGTGTCATTTAAAGCTTGTGCTTCCTTATTTTCATTTTGGATATCCTGTCTATTGGTGAAAGTGGGGTGTTAAAGTCCCCTACTATCATTGTGTTACTGTCGATTTTCCCTTTTACGACTGTTAGTATTTACCTTATGTATTGAGGTGCTCCTATGTTGGGTGCATAAATATTTACAATTGTTATATCTTCTTCTCGGATTGATCTCTCGATCATTATGTAGTGTCCTTCTTTGTCTCTTGTAATAGTCTTTGTTTTAAAATCTATTTTGTCTCATATGAGAATTGCTACTCCCACTTTCTTTTGATTTCCATTTGCATGGAATATCATTTTCAATCCCCTCACTTTCAGTCTGTATGTGCCCCTAGGTCTGAAGTGGGTCTCTTGTAGACAGCATATATGGGTCTTATTTTTGTATCCATTCAGCCAGTCTAAGTCTTTTGGTTGGAGCATTTAATCCATTTACATTTAAGGTAATTATCGATATGTATGTTCCTATTACCATTTTCTTAATTGTTTTGGGTTTGTTATTGTAGGTCTTTTCCTTCGCTTGTGTTTCCTGCTTAGAGAAGTTCCTTTAGCATTTGTTGTAAATCTGGTTTGGTGGTGCTGAATTCTCTTAGCTTTTGCTCGTCTGTAATGTTTTTAATTTCTCTGTCAAATCTGAATGAGATCCTTGCTGGGTAGAGTAAACTTGGTTGTAGCTTTTTCCCCTTCATCACTTTAAATATGTCCTTCCACTCCCTTCTGGCTTGCAGAGCTTCTGCTGAAAGATCAGCTGTTAACCTTATGGGGATTCTCTTGTGTGTTATTCTGTTGTTGTTTTTCCCTTGCTGCTTTTAATATTTTTTCTTTGTATTTAATTTTGATAGTTTGATTAATATGTGTCTTGGTGTGTTTCTCCTTAGATTTATCCTGTATGGGACTCTCTGTGCTTCCTGGATTTGATTAATTTTTTCCTTTCCCATATTAGGGAAGTTTTCAACTATAATCTCTTCAAATATTTTCTCAGTCTCTTTCTTTTTCTCGGACCCCTATAATTCGAATGTTGGTGCATTTAATGTTGTCCCAGAGGTCTCTGAGGCTGTCCTCAATTCTTTTCATTCTTTTTTTCTTTATTCTGCTCTACAGTAGTTATTTCTACTATTTTATCTTATAGGTCACTTATCCGTTCTTCTACCTCAGTTATTCTACTATTGATCCCTTGTAGAGAATTTTTAAATTCCTTTATTGTGTTGTTCATCATTGTTTGTTTGCTCTTTAGTTCTTCTGAGTCCTTGTTAAACATTTCTTGTATTTTCTCCATTCTATTTCCAAGATTTTGGATCATCTTTACTATCATTACTCTGAATTCTTTTTCAGGTAGACTGCCTATTTCCTCTTCATTTTTTAGGTCTGGTGGGTTTTCACCTTGCTCCTCCATCTTCTGTGTTTTTCTCTGTCTTCTCATTTTGCTTAACTTACTGTGTTTGGGGTCTCCTTTTCACAGGCTGCAGGTTCGTAGTTCCCGTTGTTTTTGGTGTCTTTCCCCAGTGGCTAAGGTTGTTTCAGTGCATTGTGTAGGCTTCCTGGTGGAGGGGACCTAGTGTCTGTGTTCTGGTGGGTGGGGTTGGATCTTGCCTTTCTGGTGGGCAGGTTCACGTTTGGTGGTGTGTTTTGGGGTGTCTGTGGCCTTATTATGATTTTAGGCAGCCTCTCTGCTAATGGGTGGAATTGTGTTCCTGTCTTGCTAGTTGTTTGCCATAGGGTGTCCAGCACTGTAGATTGCTGCTCATTGAGTGGATCTGGTTCTTGATGTTGAGATGGAGATCTCTGGGAGATTTTTGCCATTTGATATTATGTGGAGCTGGGAGGTCTCTTGTGGACCGGTGTCCTGAAGTTGGCTCTCCCACCTCAGTGGCACAGCACTGACTCCTGGCTGGAGCACCAGGAACGTGTCATCCACATGGCTCAGAATAAAAGGGAGGAAAAAAAAAGAAAGAAAGAAAGAAAATAAAATAAGATAAAGTTATTAAAATAAAAAATAATTATTAAAAAATTTTAAAAAGTAATAAAAAAAAAGAATGAAGACAGCAACCAAACCAAAAAAGAAATCCATCAATGATAACAAGTGCTAATAACTATAAAAAAAAAAAAAACAGAAAAAAAATGGACAGACAGAACCCTAGGACAAATGGTGAAAGCAAAGCTTTACAGACACAATCACACAGAAGCATACACATGCACACTCACAAAAAGAGAAAAAGTGAAAAAAATATATATATATATAGTTGTTCCCATAGTCCACCTCCTCAATTTGGGATGATTTGTTGTCTATTAAGGTATTCCACAGATGCAGGTACATCAAGTTGATTGTGGAGATTTAATCCACTGCTCCTGAGGCTGCTGGGAGAGATTTCCGTTTCTCTTCTTTGTTTGCACAGGTCCCGGGGTTCCATTTTGGATTTGGACCTGCCTCTGCATGTAGGTCGCCTGAGGGCATCTGTTCTTCGCTCAGATGGGTCGAGGTTAAAGGAGCAGCTGATTCGGGGGCTCTGGCTCACTCAGGCCTGGAGGAGGGAGGGGTATGTATGCGGGGTGAGCCTGCAGTGGCAGAGGCCAGCGGGACGCTGTACCAGCCTGAGGTGTGCCGTGTGTTCTGCCAGGGAAGTCGTCCTTGAATCATGGGACCCTGGCAGTGGTGGGTGACACAGGCTCCTGGGAGGGGCGGTGTGGATAGTGACCTGTGCTCGCACACAGGCTTCTTGGTGGCAGCAGCAGTAGCCTTAGTGTCTCAGGCCTGTCTCTGGGGTCCGTGCTCTTAGCTGAGGTTTGTGCCCGTCTCTGGAGCTCCTTTAAGCAGTGCTCTTAATCCCCTCTCCTCGCGCTCCCAGAAACAATGGTTTCTTGCCTCTTCCGGACTCCCTGCCGGCCAGCTGTGGTGCGCTAGCCCCCTGCAGGCTGTGTTCACGCCGCCAGCCCCAGTCCTCTCCCTGCGCTCCGACCGAAGCCCGAGCCTCAGCTCCCAGCCCTTGCCTGCCCCAGCGGGTGAGCAGACAAGCCTCTCAGGCTGCTGAGTGCTGGTCGGCACCGATCCTCCGTGCGGGAATCTCTCCGCTTTGCCCTCCGCGCCCCTGCGGCTGTGCTCTCCTCTGCGGCTCCGAAGCTTCCCGCCTCCACCACCCACAGTCTCCGCCCACGAAGGGGCTCCTAGTGTGTGGAAACCTTTCCTCCTTCACAGCTCCCTCCCACTGGAGCAGGTCCCGTCCCTATTCTTTTCTCTCTATTTTTCTTTTTTCTTTTGCCCTACCCAGGTACGTGGGGAGTTCCTTGCCTTTTGGGAGGTCTGAGGTCTTCTGCCAGCGTTCAGTAGGTGTTCTATAGGAGTTGTTCCACGTGTAGATGTATTTCTGGTGTATCTGTGGGGAGGAAGGTGATCTCTGCGTCTTACTCTTCTGCCATCTTGAAGCTCCTCCCCAAGTGCACACTTTATTTCTCATGGCCCTAGGAGCATGACTCATCGTTTCTTTTTCTAAGGGCTGCTGGTTTCCTCCCAGTGGGCTCTGTCTCCCTCCCTCCCTCCCTCCCTTTTCCTTCCTTCCTTTTCTCCTTTCTTTTTACCCCATGTTATTCCTATTCCTTCTTTCACAGTTTATCCCAGCACAGTCTCTCATCCGCATTTACAAACCCTTTCCTCCTGCCCGTGATGACCCCGGCGTATCATTTTTCTGAAGACATTGTATTTCTTACTCATTCTCAGGTCACATGAGAACGCGGGCATTCAGTAAATACTTGAGGCAGGAATGACAGGAATGGGGCTTTTCTCTTTCTATATTTCAGGCCCAGTCTCTGATTTCCAGCTGCTTCCCTTCGTCCTTGGCTCCTTTAGTGCTTTTGATGCACGACAGAAATCAGACTCTCACCTTGTGGACTGTAGGTCCCTCTTCTGCACTTATTTTTTTTTTTTTTCAGTTGGCTTCTGCATGCCCAGAACACACCTTTCTGCTCACCCTTCTCAGAGTGTTACCTCTGAGACTGTCAGAGGCACCCTGTCTTTGCTTGCTCACCACCTTCACTTTGTCTTTGCTTCCCTTTGGCATCTCTGTGTTGGTCTAATTTTGTGTACCTCCTTGGTGGTTTTTTTGGTTAGCTCTCTAGTGAGACTACAGGGTGGCTATAGCACCTTGGATTTATGGAGCTAGAAATGATTCTGTGTAGTCCAGCATCACCTAATACGTGAACAAATAGTGCTTTCCTCATTACCCCACATATATGAAGGCGCAGGGCCTGGGCTTATAGTTGTGTTGTCATTTTTCTCATATGCATTTGCTTTAGGTGCTGTTTCTTCCGCTATGGCAAAGGAATAGTGATGTGATCTTCAGGTCACCCTAGGTGCCTTGTCACATTGTTTTCCCCATTTTTTACTATCCAGGTGATATTCAGAATCCTGTTTTCTCCGGGAAAAACTTTCTGGATAATCCCAGCCCTTCACTCTTGCACCTTGCTCTCAGCTACTTAATCCTTCGTGGTTGCTACTACTTACTTGATATTAACCCAATATTGCCTAATACATATATGTTTATGCATTTATGTTTCCATTCATTTATATTTCTTGTTTCTTCAGTTAGATTGATAGATCCTAAGGGCAGAGTATCTCTCTCTCTCTTTCTTAAAATCTTTCTTTTATACCCTCCATGACACTTAATGATTTTTTTAAAGTAAGTGCTCAATAGTATATTTTAAAAATGATCATGGAACATGATCTTTTTACTCAGCTTTAAAATTCTTCTGTTTACTGCCCCCCTCCAATTGGAGCTCTTGGTGTGTCATCTTTAAGCCTAGTTCAAGCATGGATTCCTGTCCCCTACTTTTGTGGGGAAGGCTATTCATCACTCTTGACCCAGGAAAATCAACTTTGATCTCTCATTTCATTTTCTCTGTTTACTTTTCTTGAAATATTCCCCAGGATGTTGTTTGTCTCCATAACCACATTAAACCAACTTGTTTCTTCATGATTTTTCCTTTCTCTGGGTTACCTTTCTTTTTCATACCATTATTCAAACACAAAGAAAGCTTTTGCAGCTTGTGTGCCTTGATTTTCTGCAAATATCAATTTAACAACTGTTGTACCTTAACAAAAAGTGGTTCTTACTCAGTAATATTTTTCAAATCTGTTGAAAGTGATATCTATTTCTTGTGAACAATTTGGAAAACTCACCCATTGAAGTAGCCTGGAATATAATACAGTTTCCCAGAGTTAACTAGGGTGTGTGTGTGTGTGTGTGTGTGTGTGTGTGTGTGTGTGTGTAGTCTGTTTTTCTTCATAAATATATATCCTGTCTTCTAACTCATTTTTTTCTATGATGTTAAGTTGTTTCTACCGTAACTTTTTACATTGTCATATTACTAAAACTATGCTTATTTATTGGATTAAATATTATATTTAGAAAATATGTAAATAAGAAAAAAATAAAAATTGCTTACAATCAAGTACTCAGGATGACCACTATTTAAATTTTCATCCTTGTAGCATATTGTGAACTACATTACATGTCATTATATTTTCCACTACATCATTTTTAACATAGTAGGCCAATATGCTAGGACAGTATTTTATCCTATGTTATACTGGGTGATTTGTTTGGTCAAATTAGATGATTAAATATTAGTTTCCAATATTTTTCCTTAGAATTCTGTAGTTAGCGTTGCTGGAGAAATGTTTTAATTTCACATTCCTGTTTTTTTTACTCTAGGTAAATTAGTGTCTTGAATTGAATTGCTAGACTATGATATGTGTTGCTAATTGTCTTCCGGTTAGCTTACTTTAGTTTACATGTGACTCAGGTATATGGAAATGCCTGTTTACGTGAGATCTTAATAGTACAGAGTTTTACCTCATTTTTTTGTTTAACTTTTCCAAATTGTATGCATAACAAGCTATCATATTTATTTTATAACTTTATATTTCCTGAAATAACAAATTAAACTTTTAAAAAGGGTTCTAGGTTATTTACTTCCCTTCTTTTGTGAATTGTTTGTTCTCATTGATTAGGGTATTTTTTTTCTTACGTATTTTAGAGAGATCCCTCTATTAAAATTGGTAACTCTTTGTCGTATAGGTTGTAAATGGTTTTCCTAGTTTGCTATAAACTTATCTTTTATATTTCTTCATGATGATTCTTGACATGCAAACACTTTTTAGTTAGTTTATGGATTTGACATATGTGCTCAGGAAGAGTGTTCTGTACCTAAGACTAGATAAACATTCACTATATTTTATATGAATTGCATTTTATTTTTTTATATTTAAATGTCTGCCATATTTGGCAGTGAATTGGGTATACAGTGAGAGGTATGGAGTGTTTTGTTTTTTTCAAAATGGTCCAAACTGCATTTTTTTCCCTGTAATCTGTTGTACTGCACAGACTTGATGTTTATTTTGCATAATATGTGTACAAAATAATTTTTCAGGTTTACATAGTCTCATCCCCTTTTCCCCTTTAGTTATTTACTTTAGTTATTTAATTTAATGCAACTTTCTTCATTTGATTCTTAGCCAGGTTTATTTTTCCCTATCCAAGATGTTGGCCCATTATGTCTTTGGCTTTTGTATAATAGGGGAATTCTTCTTTTTCCTGTCCCCCTGCCCCACCCTTGCCATCCCATCCTTAAATTACAGAGGGCCATTCACTGTCCCTGTCTGAAATTTGAAGACAAGATCTTGACTTTCTACCATGGTAATCTAATGAAGACTTTCGCGTTTGGTGCGACTTTGTTAATTTCAACTTAAAGCTCTTCTTTTTCCCCCTAAAATGTCCTAAGACGATTTTTCTTAAATTCATTTTGTACCAACTGCATCCCTTCCATTTTTCCCTTTTAACCCTGAAACGTTCCTTTGGCTCCTTGTCAATCTCAGATGGTGTTTTGCTTTTCTGTGTTTCAGTTACTACCTCTGCCCCCTTTTCTCTTCTCTGTCCATGCCGCGTGTGTCATCTTCACTCTCTTTGAGTCCAGGGCATTGTTACCTCTCAGTGCCTCTTATGCAGGCTCAGCTTCCTGTCTTGTCCACGTTACACATCCTGTGATCGCTTCTAACCCCGTATGCGTTATATAGTCTTAAATGTGGGCTTCACAGTAACCAGCCTTTCTCCTTTTGCGTGGCACAAGTGCTGTATTTTTCTCTGCAGACAACTGATTCCCTTTGTGTCTCATCTATTTCTAAGTCTTTTAATTTACCCCCAGGTTATCTTTAATCTCCTCTCTGTATCTTGGCTACTTCACTTGATCTCAGGGTCTACCCTGTCTGTCAATAATATTCTGTTCCTTTGTCCCAGGTAGTTCACCAGATTTAAGACACTTAGTGTTTGTCTCTCTTCAGGTAAGTCTTCTTTTATTTTTTGACACTCGTAAGAGATGTGGATGTTTTTTTTCTTTATACAGTTGTCCTGATTTTCTATGTCACCCTTCAATACATGATTTATTTTCGCCTTTACTGTTTTTTTTTTTTCATTTACTTTCTCTCTGTATTGTGCACTCTCTTGTATTTCCCATCTCAATTTCTTTTTATTCCATGTCTCTTGTCAGCTTTGTATCAGAGGAGCATTACGTTGGTCCTTAATCCTTCACATATTGTTGCAGCCAAGTTAAATCATCTTTGCTCTTGACAGATGGTCCACTTTTTCCTTTTAAGAATCACAGTAAATAGTCTTTTTTCCTACTCATTTTTTAAAGTGATGGTGCATCTGATCTTCCTTTTGTACCTCATATCCTTTTATTTTGCTTCAGTTTTAGTGTCAGGCATCTGTCACCCTTTGCACTTCTTAGTGATTTATGGATTCTATGTTTCTCTCTTTTAAATATCTGAAACATATTGGTCTTCTAATAGATTCAGAGTGTATTATTTTCTTACTCCTTAAATACTAAAAAGCCTTAGTGATTAAAAAATAATCTGTGCAATACATACTTAAAGAAACTTATTAACATGCCAGGGACTAAGAGGGATACAGAAGAACGGTTAGGGGAAGCTCAGTCTGGACCAGATCAGCTAGGGAAGCCTTTAGGGTTGTAAGAATTTGAGCAAGTCTAAAAGAATTAGTAGGTTTCAGATAAGTTAAGAGGAAGAGCGAATGCCAGGCACCACAACCTTTCTTTTATGGTTTAGAACAATTCACAGTTTTGGGGAAAGACTAAACCAGAGTGACTCAAAGATAGTCAGACACTAACAATCATCAGCATCTCAAGTCCATTTTTTTTTTGTTTTTTTCAGTGAAGAGATTGAGGGAAAAACCAAAGTGAATTGAAAAAAATGACCTCATTTGACGATGCAAAGATTCAAAGCTTTGCAGTGATTTGTCCCAAATGGTTAGAGAGCTACACCCTCCCTTCAGTTATCACTTTTATTCTTAATTTATAAATCGTTATTGTCAGGTTTCCACTTTTAATCTATTGATACTATGTTAAATTCATCATCCACTAATCTATAAATCAATGAATATCGCTTGATAAAATGTGATCTACAGTAGCAGATATGAAAAGGACTGCTTTCAGGGAGTTTTTTAGTCTCTTGTGCAAGCAAGTAATTGAAATTTTAATTTTGAGTAGGTGAAGAATATACAGTGAAATATTACACTGTACAGAAAAGCTCTCAGGCTGTGTGAAGTCAGAAATACAAAAATTAGTGATGGTGGAATTAGTCACAGTCATTATGCAGGTACAAAAATACAGTTGGGCCTTGAGGGGACTAGATAAGGAGAAGAGAGGAAGAGGACATTCTAAGGCAATCTCTCTAAGGATCAATATGTGAAGATAATTACATGTCTTGGCACATAAAGTCAGTGGGTTTTTTTAAAGATTTTTTTTTATGTGGACCATTTTTATTAATTAATTAATTTATTTTTGGCTGTGTTGGGTCTTCGTTGCTGTGCGTGGGCTTTCTCTAGTTGTGACGAGCGCGGGCTACTCTGTTGCTGTGCACGGGCTTCTCATTGCAGTGGCTTCTCTTATTGAGGAGCACGGGCTCTAGGTGCACGGGCTTCAGTAGTTGTGGCTCATGGCCTCTAGAGCATAGGCTCAGTAGTTGTGGCGCATGGACTTATTTGCTCTGAGGCATGTGGGATCGTACTGGATCAGGGCTCGAACCCTTGTCCCCTGCATTGGCAGGCGGATTCTTAACCACTGTGCCACCAGGGAAGCCCCCACGATGTGGACCAGTTTTAAAGTTTTTATTGAATTTGTTACAATATTGTTTCTGTTTTATGTTTTGGTTTTTTGGCCGCGAGGCACGTGGGATCTTAGCTCCCCGACCAGGGACCGAACCTGCACCTCCTGCATTGGAAGGCGAAGTCTTAACCACTGGACTGCCAGGGAAGTCCCGAAATCAGTGGTTTGTATGATGTGCATATCCATCCATTTGTTCATTTATTTAACCATCCAATACTGAGCATGTATCACATGTCAGGTATTCTTTTAGGCTCTGTGTTGCAGTGGTGAACAAGACAGACAAAATCTTTGCACAAGTGGGGTTTAGATGCTTGGGGAGAGCCATTCAATGAAAAATCAAGTAAGGAAAGGGGCTGATAATGGGGACTATAGTTACTAATACTTTATTGCATATTTGAAAGTTGCTAAGACAGCAGATCTTAAAAATTCTCATCACAAGAATTTGTAACTGTATGAGGATGGATGTTAACTAGGTTTAACGAGGTTTATCATGGTGATCATTTTGCAATATATACATATAGCGAATCAGTATGCTGTACACCTGAAACTAATATAATGTTATGTCAGTCATACCTCAGTTAAATATAATTTTCACATTCCAAAGCCAAAAAAGAGAAAGAGGCTGATATTAAACAACAGAAGTACTATGAAGAAATTAAATTGTGTGATGTGACAGAGAGAGAAGAGAGAGAGAGAGAGAGAGCGAGAGAGAGAGCCTGGGGAAGGAATCAAGTTAGTGTGGGTAATTGATCCGGAGCTGCCTCTAAATCACGAGGAGTCAGTCCCATGAAGATGTGGGGCAGCAGATTCCAAACAAAGGGAGAAGCTTCTAGGCAGAGCTTAGGGCAGAAATGGGTTTGGATTTGTTGCAAGAGTGGAAAGAAGGGTCGTGGTTGGGATGGAGAGTAGTAGGAAATCAGCTATGAGACGGTGACTTGGGCAAACCATGGGAACCTTGCTGGCCATGGTAAAACACCTACTGGCCACTGGGTGTACAACTCTGGGAAGAGCTTGTTCAATCTTTTTGCCCATTTTTTTAAAAAAGTATGGTTTTCGTATTGTCCTGATTGTGGTTCATGTAACTTTTTAAATCTGAGACTAGATGTCTTTCATCAGTTTTATAAAAATTTTCAGGCAAAGTCTCTTAATATTGCTTCTGTCTAATACTTTTCTCTCCTTCTGGAACTCCCAGTACATGTATGTTATACCTATTCACCCTGACTCATGTGTTTCTTAAACTCTTTTCTGTATTTTATACCCTCTAATCTCTTTGAGCTTAGGTCTATTTCTGTCAAAATTTTCATCCAGTTTACTAACACTGTATCCTTTCTGCTATTTTTTTTTAATTTATTTTTTTCAGTTATCTGATTTCTACCTGATGATTTTTCTTACAGCTTCTGGTTCTCTAGTGGACAGGTCCAATTTTTTCATCAGTTTTTCTGGCACATATTAAATAGTTATGTTAGTCTATTTGCTTAAGCACATTATATAGTTAAAGTCCATGTCTCGTAACTTCAGTATCTGTACTCCCTCTGAGTCTGTGTGTATTTGTTTTTTGTTTTTTTATTTTTATTTTTTGCAGTACACGGGCCTCTCGCTGTTGTGGCCTCTCCCGTTGTGGAGCACAGGCTCTGGACACGCAGGCTCAGCGGCCATGGCTCACGGGCCCAGACGCTCCGCGGCATGTGGGATCTTCCCGGACCGGGGCACGAACCTCTGTCCCCTGCATCGGCAGGCGAACTCTCAACCACTGCACCACCAGGGAAGCCTGAGTCTGTGTGTATTTACTGTTTATTTTTCTAATTGTGATCACTTAGTCTACTTCTAGGTGTGCTTGATAAGTTTTGATCGAATGGTGGACATAGTGTGCTGACAGTTTTAAAATCTTCAGGTAATACTTCCTTCTTCTGGAGAGGATTTGATTTTTTTATCAGGCAAAAAGAAGACAGTCTGATCACCTTTAGTCAAGTCCTTTTTGAGTCTGCCTTATTCTTAGGGTTTAGCCCTTTACGGGTCTTCACTGAGTGGCTGGGGTGTTTATCATAACCCTGCTTCAACAGGTGATCTTCAACTCCATGTCCAGTCCTGGGAAGTTGCTAATATTTCCGTCTGGCTCTTTGCCCTCTTAAAGTTACTTTCTGTTGGCTTTTGGCAGCTGTCCCTGTACATGTGAAATTAGGAGTTGGCCAATGCTTCTAGAAGCAATTTCATTTAGATTTTGGTTTCCCATATTTGTAGTTCTCTTTTTCTCCAGCATCTTGAATTCTCAAATTCTGTCTGCCTTATAGTCCTTAATTCATTCTCCCCGCGCACCCTCCCTGTCTAGTGAGATACTTCCAAACTGTAGGCTACTTCTTTCTGGTATGTCCCTATGTCTAAAACTTCAAATGAACACATACCTCTACGGACAAAAGCCCTGGCACATGTCTGACTTATTTCTGTGAATTTCCCTTTTCTTTTGGTCACTCAAGCTGTCTTTTACTACTTTCTGATGTCTTCTAGTAGCTGGGTTTTTTTGTTCATTCTGTTTTGTTTCATTCTGGTGGGTAGATTAGTCAGGTAGCAGCTGCTTCATGATACCTAGAAGCAGAATACCCTCCTCCCCATCATCTTTTAAATAATATTACTTAGTACTCTTATGTATGTGACATTGAACCCCTAAAGTACTTTGAGTATAGGACATATATCTGTGTGACTAAGAGAGCTCATCACCCTGAAACCTTCCAGAATAGGAGATGACTCTGCCCTAACGACCAGCCCCTACTTTTCCCCTTAGACTGATAGGAAACTAATTTGGGGCAGTATTGTAATATTTTGTTTACATATTAATCATAAAGTATCTCTAACTACTTAGGTTCATTATCAAAGCATAGTTGCACATTAAAGAAATTGTTTAATAATAAGGAATGAACATATGCATCCATTATCTCATTTTGATTTTCTGGGTAAGACAAAGTAGAAATAGATTGTCCAGTTAAACACTGGACACCTGGCAACCCCAGGAAGAAACAACATGGGCAGTGGCCTGGGGTGAGAGAGAGCTTTACATATTTATGGAGCCCAGGGATATACTGTATGACTGAGGAGTAGAATCTTGAAAGAAAAGGTAGAAGCAATGAGCAGGGCTCTGGATTTTGGAAGTCAATTCCAAGAGATTGGATTTTGACATAAAGCCAATGGGAAGCCATTTAGACATATTTTAAACAAGATTTAAAGGTTAAGATTACTGTATTTCTATGTGATAAATGGGTTGGAAGAGGAAAGAAGAGGAAACAGTTCAGGAGACTCGAACAGTGGTTTGGTTTATGATGATGTCAATGTAGATAGTGGAAATGATTATATTCAGACCTACTTGGGAAGCATAAGGGGCTTGGTGATTGACAGTGGGGGTGAGTGAAACGGATGGCACCCATCTTCTAACCTGGGAAACAGTAGGGGAGATAGCTCTCTTAACTAAAATTAAAGCAGGAGCAAATTTTCAGGAGACAATGATGAATTCAGTTTTCCTTACGCTGGGTTTTACGCACAATGAGATATTCAAGTGAGAGTGTCTAGCAACCACTCAGATAAATATTTTGGTGCTTGGGAGAAAGATCTGGACTATGGATGTAGGTTTAGGGCCATTGCCGTGGAGGTGTTAACTGAAGCCATGGAGGGAGAGAGGAGATTTCAGGCAAGCGTGGAAGGCTTAAGGTGGAGGAGGAAAGAGAGACAGACTCTGAAGAACACCAACAACGCAGACATGATCAATTTAGGAGTAAGAAGACGTGAGATTGCAGGAGGTGAGCGTACTGGAGGCCAAAGGCAGAGGGTTTCAGGATGAAGATGGTTTCAGGTTCCGAACTTGGGATATGTCAGAGAATATCAAGAACCATGAAGGATCTGAGATTTTACTCTATTTGCAAGCTAACAAATAAGTCTGCCACACTTTCAAGGACACTGAGAGAAGACATGAGATTTTTTTTTTTTTTAATTTAAACATAGTTTATTTACAGTTTACAATGTTGTGTTAGTTTCAAGTGTACAGCAGAGTGATCCAGTTATACATACATAAATGTATGTATATACTTTTTCAGATTCTTTTCCATTATAGGTTATTACAAGATACTGAGTGTAGTTCCCTGTGCTATACAGTAGGACCTTGTTGTTTACCTATTTTATACATAGTATTATGTATATGTTAATCCCAAACTCCTAATTTATCTCTCCTCCAACCCCTGCCCTGCTGTCTCCTTTGGTAACCATAAGTTTGTTTTCTATATCTATTTCTGTTTTGTAAATAAGTTCATTTGTATCATTTTTAAGATTTCACAAATAAGTGATACCATATGATACTTGTCTTTCTCTTTCTGACTTACTTCACTTAGTATGATAATCTCTAGGTCCATCTGTGTTGCTGAAAATGGCATCATTTCTTTTTTTTAAATTGGAGTATAATTACAATGTTGTGTTAGTTTCTGCTGTACAACAAAGTGAATCAGCTATATGTATACATATATCCCCTCCCCCTTGGACCTCCCTCCCATCCCCACCCCATCCCACCCATCTAGGTTATCACAGAGCACTGAGCTGAGCTCCCTGTGCTATACTGCAGGTTCCTTCTAGCTATCTATTTTACACGTGGTAGTGTATTTATGTCAAACTTAATCTCCCAATTTATCCCACCCTTCCCTTCCCCCACCCCCATGTCCACACATCCGTTCTCTATATCTGTGTCTCTATTCCTGCCCTGGATATAGGTTCATCTGAACTATTTTTCTAGATTCCACATATATGCATTAATATACGATATTTGTTTTTCTCTTTCTGACTTGCTTCACTCTGTGTGACAGACTCTAGGTCCATCCACCTCACTACAAATAACTCAATTTCATTTCTTTTTATGGCTGAGTAATATTCCATTGTATATATGTACCACATCATCTTTATCCATTCATCTGTCTTTGGATGTTTAGGTTGTTTCCATGACCTGGCTATTGTAAATAGTGCTGCAGTGAACATTGGGGTACATGTGTCTTTTTAAATTATGGTTTTCTCAGGATATATGCACAGTAGCAGGATTGCTGGGTCATATGGTAGTTCTGTTTTTAGTTTTTTAAGGAACCTCCATACTATGAGTAATATTCCATTTTGTGTGTGTGTGTGTGTATGTGTGTGTATATATATATATATATATATATATATATATATATATATATATAATCTTTTTTATCCACTCATCTATCGATGGTTATTATTTAGTTTGCTTCCATGTCTTGGCTATTGTAAGTAGTGCCGCTATGAACATTGGGGTGCTTGTAACTTTTTGAATTAGAGTTTTCTTTGGCTACATGCCTAGGAGTAGGATTGCAGGATCATATGGTAACTCCATTTTCAGTTGTTTAAGGAACCTCCATACTGTTCTTCATAGTGGCTGCACCAATTTACGTTCCCACCAACGGTGTAGGAGGGCTCCCTTCTTCTCCACACCTTCTCCATCCAGCATCTATTATTTGTTGACTTTTTAATGCTGGCCATTCTGACTGGTATGAGGTGATCCCTCGTTGTGGTTTTGTTTTGCATTTCTCTAATAATTAGCCATGTTGGGCAACTTTTCACGTGCCTGCTGGCCATCTATAAGGACATGAGATTCTTGAGTCAGAGCCAAAGGACTTAACTGTGGCCGAGCAGGCACCGTGAAGTGCACGTTTGCATCTGTTCTCCTTGTCCGCCCCCCGCAAGCACCATGTGGGCCAGTGGAGAGTGGGTCTAGGTGGATGCTACACACACAGCGAGTTTGTTTCACAGCTGTGGATCTCTGAGCTTAGGAAACCCGTCTTTTTTTTTTTTTTTTTTTTCTTCTTTGCGGTCCACAGGCCTCTCACCGTTGTGGCCTCTCCCGTTGCGGAGCACAGGCTCCGGACACGCAGGCTCAGCGGCCATGACTCACGGGCCCAGCCGCTCCGCAGCATGTGGGATCCTCCCGGACCGGGGCACGAACCC
>RJWK010037014.1:0-21458 GCA_004363435.1 Platanista minor | reverse complement strand
TGGTACTAAAGCTGTTCACAAAGAAAGTGAGCCTGGGTCAGTGAAAACCAGAATTTGGGCAGTTAAATGATAAAAACAAAGAAACCCTGAACAATAAGCACCATCTCTACAATCAGAAGTTGCCTCTTTGAGGCAAGAGGAGAGAAGCACACAATCCCTAGTTCCCTGAATTAAAGATGCCATGGAGCAGAAGGGAGTTGTCCTGGTAGATTTTGTGTCCCCCATTTAGGAGTTACTTTTAGAAGGGGAGTGAAATAAATTTGGCTTAATAATTGTGTTCTGACTGATCTTCCTAGTTTTTGTATGAAACTCCATGGTATGATGATATTGCCTCAGCTGTTCTCTTAGTATAATATTGACAAACACTTGGTAAAGTATGTTATCAAAGGTGATCATGGCTTCAGCCTTCCCTCTGCACTGACTGAGTTGCCTTTTCTAGGATGATTCCTGTTTTATTAGTGAAAGGATATGAAATGTCTCAGGGATTTCCTTTTGATGAGAACCTGAAACTACCGGGAGAAGAGTTGGAACTTTCTGAACTGCTTTTGTAAAAACTGCTTTGTGGGCTTGCCTGATGGCGCAGTGGTTGAGAGTCCGCCTGCTGATGCAGGGGACGCGGGTTTGTGCCCCGGTCCGGGAAGATCCCACATGCCGCGGAGCGGCTGGGCCCGTGAGCCATGGCCGCTGAGCCTGCGCATCCGGAGCCTGTGCTCTGCAGCGGGAGAGGCCACAACAGTGAGAGGCACGCGTACCGCAAAAAAGCAAAAAAAAAAAAAACTGCTTTGTACTTGTCACTTCCTTAAATATGTACCTTGATTTTGCTCTAAGGGTCAGACAAACAAAATATTTAGCTTCATTTCTTACCCCTCAAATAAATCAGAATTACTCAGATTTCCTTGCCTTCTACCAAAGATACAAGGAAACTAAGCCAAAAGGTGAATATATTGCGGGAAAGAAAAAAATTAATTAATGGTTATATGTGCCACTGATCTCAACTACAGCATTTGTTGCTGATATAGAACATGTGTGTGTATAAGTCTGTACACATGGCATGTATATAAAAATCCTTCAGACTTCTAGCAGTGTGTACTGGGTATTGTAAAGGATTGAGTAGGCACTGTGATGATACTTCACAAACCAGATGGGAAAGATGCATTAATAGCCACAGGTGACAGGGTAAGGAGCAATTCACGAAAATGTACAGATTTAACCAAAATTTGTCAGGAATTTTGACATTGAGACTCTTCATACTATGTATATATAATAGACAAACACTTCATTTTATAGTGTTAGCACTGCCAAATACCTGAATTCAGGCAAGCGACACAATTCACTGAAGTGCACCCTATGGAAATGTATCTGGATTAAGTTTCTCCACTTAAAAAATGGGTACAACCAGAATAAAAGTAATAAATGGGCGCAAGAGAGTGAAAGGTGACAAACCATTGGCAAACAATTACAAGGCCAGTACTGAGGCCAATTTAGACAGCAGGTGGTTAGAGACAAAGGTAAGTTCAAAGGGATATGTGCTGCACCTCTCTGGGAAGGAGGCAGGACTCCGCTGGGCTCTGAAACTTTACTGGCGTTGGGTAAAAACCTCTGCTCTCCGCCACCTCGTAAGGGACCCTCCGGGCAAAACCAAGATGGCGCGCAGCATCAAAGAGGCTCCTGTGTCACGTGTGAGGGAGCGCCGGGGGCGGAGGCGTGGCCTCGAGAGAGTCGGTCAGGCCCCGCCCTTGAGGTGGGGCCAGGGACTGTCCGCAGAAGGAGGGGGTAGGACCTTGAGGAGGGGCGCCACGGCGCTGGTGGAGGCTGCAGCTACGTCGGCGCCTGCTCGGCTCCCTAGGACGCGTCGGGCTCCCGGGGTACGGGGTGGCTTCTTGCTCGGATACGAGCTGCCCGGCCTTCAGTGACTGCAGGCAGGTGAGCGTCCAGAGCCCGGGTTGGGGAAGGATGCCTCTTTTTCCCACTTCCAGCTCCCCTCACAGTTTGGGGAGGGGGTCTTAGTCTAGTGGTTCTTGGGAAACCACCTTTTTACTCAAATGTGTCGTCTCCTTTAGACTTCGCTGCTGCTTCTTCTGCCGCCCCTCACCAGCCTTTGCAGTGCCCTGTGCCCTTGGAGGTGAGAATGGGTGGACGATGCCCGATTTGCGGGGAGGGCGTGGAGTTCGCCTTCAGCTCCATCAGCTCGGGGGAGGGGGGGCTGAGTTGGCAACTCTCCCGGTGGGAACTGGATGGACTGAGCCCCCATTTCCCCTCCAGGAGAGTCAGAGAAGAAGTGCCTGGGCCAGCTCCGCTCCTTTGGCACAAGAGGTACTGAGGTCTTCGCTCTTCCCGGGGGTCTTATTCCTTCCCACGTTGCTCATATCACCCGTTCTTAATATTGCTAGCTCTCCGTTCCTCGAACTGCCAGTCTCAGGCTGTGCCAGAGATGCCCCCATCTCTGCAGTGCCAGGACGGTGGGGTGGAAGGAGCGGCCAATCCGAGGTCTGGTGAAGGTGGGGTTGAGAGTGGGCGCAACCATAAAAGAGTGCTGGAATACAGATTCCTGAGCTGGGAGGGGGGAACTGACTTTCGACCACGCAGTAGGGATGTTTTCCCCGTACAGTTTGGTGGTGGATGGGGAGAGAGAGCCCCGGTTGAAGGACTTGGAAACGAGGTGTGGCTGAGTTTTTTGTTTTGAGGAGAAGAGATTGAGGACAAGGTGCCACCAGGTGCTAATGTCACCTATGAGGAGAGGTATGCTGGTAGAGGGGTGGGGGAATTGGGGTTGCTGTTCTACGTGGTGAGCAAGTCGTTAAGGAGGAGACTCTGCTTAGCCATGGAGATCCCCTCCTGGCGGGAGCTTAAGGGGCTCCTCCAGTAGCCACGTTTCAGGTTCTTCCCCCCGTCTTCCCCGTTGGAACTGGTACCTAGTACTTTGTTTAACATCCAACAAAGATTAATTGGGCGCCTACTATAATGCCAGACAACATGCTAGGTGCTGTCTTCTGAAGGCAATTTAGGGCTATGGAGCACCTGAAAGGTACACACAGTAGACACTCTGTTAACAGCTCTGCACACCGCCAGCCACCACCACCCCCACCCCCGCCCTCCACCAACCCCAATTTTGTTACATTGATATTGGATTAGAAAAAGCCAGAGCCCTGTCTACATCCTTTCAAATAACTGTCTGAACTGGATTCCAAGCCATCCACCCCCTACCACTATTAATTAGCAGGCAGTCCCAAGGAAAGCTACCTTAGCAAAAGGAACAGTTTGAATGATTTCCTTTGGCTATTTTCTAGGACTTTGTCCTGAGGTGTGAGGTGGCTGCCTGGGATAAAAGGTATCTCAACATAAAAATGAAGCAATGAATGGCACAATGGTTATCGGGGGCCAAGAATGCACTAGACACCCAGCACAATGGGAGACACCGTCTCTGGAAGATAGAAGAGTGGGGGTGGGGGGATGTGAAAGGGAAATCTCGTCCAGTGGTATCTGGGCATGTGCAGCTGAACACGTCATGATGCCAGAACTGTAGCATGTATAAGGAAGGTCTGGCAGCTGGGTGCTAAGGAGGGATTGGAGGGGCAGGGCAGGGCAGGCAGACGGGCTGCTGGGTCTCCTCTCTAGGAGATTGCTGAAATCTTAGAGCTGGAAAGAGCTGTCAGGGATTGATTGTGGATCCTTTCAGAGAGAGCCTCTGAGGATAGCAGGGTGAGAGCTAGGGAGAGGAGCAGGGCCAGGGAGGTGGGGCCCAATGGGGCTTTAGAATATGGGGGAGATAGCTGAGGTCTTTCTATGCCAGGGATACTCTCCTCTGGGGCTTTAGGCCCTTGGATGGGTTGACATAGAAACAACGTGTGGTTTCTGAGTGCTATGGAGTTGTGTGTGGTGTGAGTGTGCTGGAGAGGTGGAGTTGGTATGGAGCAGGGAGGACTGAGTGAAAGCTGCCTCAGAGTCTAGGTCCCAGGCAGGGAATTGGGAGAAATGGAAGGGAGGGAGTGGGGTCAGAGGGAGGGGTGAGTGTGTACTGTAGCCACATGAAGTCACCATATGTCCCCCCTCTGGCCTGCTTGCTCACTGAGCTATAATTAGCTCTGGAGGGCATGTGGTGCTGGCTCACAGGAGTGTGGCACTTGGTATGGCCAGCAGAGTAAAGAGTACTCAGAGAGGTGCTGGTGCTGGGCGAACTCTGAGAGGGGGTGTTTCTAGGGGACCTTTGCTGAATTGGCAGTGGCCTGTTAGGAACTGAGAATGTCATGGGGAAATAGCAGTGGGGGAAGGAGCTCTAAGCCTGGATGGTATGAAACTCCAGGGCTAGCAGAGCCTGAGGACTCCCCTCTTATCTCCTGGCCGCTGGCTCATCAGTCACACAAGAAGCATGATTTCTGCCCAGCTCATTGCTCTGCTTTCAGAGAGCATCGGGAGCTGCAGCCCCCCCACCTCCCTCAAGTGTCTTCTGTTCCCCCGGGTGAAGTCAGTTCTAATCCAGAGCAGCTTCTTGCCTGTCAGTCAGGGGCTGAGAGGCCTTGGCTGAGGTTGCTTCATTCTCAAAGAGCTGGAGGAGAAACTATCACCAGTTAATTCAGTTGGTCATACTCTAAGTGGTGCTCAGTGCTGACCCCCAGGCTGTGCCAGAGACTGAATATTTGATCACATGCTACTCCGTATTGCTCCCAAATGATTACTTGTATATCTTATGTTCTTTCAGGTAGACTGTGAACTTCTTAAGGGTAAAGATTGTATCTTACTTGCCTTTTGTATCCATAACAATTCCTAGCTAAATAAATAACCTACTACAGCATAGGAAATCTACTCACAGTAATCGTTGGATTGAATTAAAGAGGTCTGTCTTCAGATCCCCTGGGTTCAGTGAAACCTCCTTGCAACTAGAAATATTTAACCAGGAGCAGAGGATCCTCTGGGGACCCAATACAGTGGTATTACATCAGTGGGGGAATTAGATTCTATAGGCAGTGAAGTAAAAATTCCTAAATTTCCCATAAAGCCATGGTATGTGGTTTAGGTTTATAACTGAATAATAATACTAATGTACAAATATAGTATATATTATATAGTAATTATAAAAATACATAATGTATACAATGATTTAAAAGAGTATTTAAATACAAGTGTGATTTTGTAGTTAAGTGTCAGATGAAATAGCTGGTTTGCATTTAGAGGCCTTTATTGCTCACTTTGCCCAGCCAGTGAAATTTTATTTATTCTCATAAATTAAATACATGTCTGATGTGACTTCATGGCCACTGTCTTCAGATAGATAACTGTCATTTTAAAGGAGAGATAGGTTTCCATTTAATTTAAGAAAAACTTCCTTAGGACAATGAGGGATTCCTCATTTAGTAGTGAGCTCCTTATTCCTGAAGGATAATCAAGTAAAGACTGAACTGTCAGGGATGTTGTGGAAGGAGCTCCTTCCCAGGGTGGGAGGTTGGCCTGCATGATGTCCGAAAACCTTTCAAGCAGGAATCTGCAGTTCCAAGTATGGGCAGGGGTGGGGGTCAGCACTGGATGATGGAGGTTCTTGACAGCTACTACAGAAGAGGATTTTCCTGTGTTTGGCTTAGAGCAGGGGTCCCCAACCCCCATGCCTCAGACAGGTACCAGTCCAAGGCCTGTTAGGAAGCAGGCAGCACAGAAGGAGGTGAGTGGCGGGCCAGCGAGCGAACCTTCATCCGCCGCTTCCCATCGCTCCCCATCTCTCACATTACCACCTGAACAATGCCCCCGCCAACCCCGTCTGTGGAAAAATTGTCTTCTATGCAACCAGTCCCTGGTGCCAAAAAGGTTGTGGACTGCTGGCTTAGAGGATAGTTGCTGAGAGGAGGGCCTGGGAAGTGCAGCCAGGCCAGGAGCTTGGCGTTGACTGTTCCATGAGGAGTGAGTATTCTGGGAGACTTAGGGGGTGACCACCGCCATCTCTAATGCACACGGAGCCCTGGGCTCGGGAGATTAGGCAGTGGAGCTCTGATGGATGGTGGTAAGTAGAAGGGTGGGCTGGGCCCAGTTCCTTGACCTCAGCTCACACTAGGCCAGTTGTGGAGTACCCCAAAATTTTGGCCCTTGTTTTGGACAGAGCACATGGAACAAGTGGAATTTTCATTCCTTCATTATTATTCTCATCCTTCCTTCCTTTCCCTCTCATACATTCCCACAGAAATTCAAGACCACATATACACTTATACTCTTTCGTGACCAGTGGTACACTTTCATGATCATGCACACACACAAAGCTCTCACGGCACCCATGAGCTCTTATGAACATACATGATTTCATGACTCCCAGATGCATTCTCATGACTGCACACACACATGCATTCTCACGACCACAGTCGTATACCATCATGAGCCCTGACATACACTTATGACCACACACATCCACACACAATCTCACCGTTATACATAACCACTCATGCTCTCTCACGCACATGCGCTCAGGACCCCATTCTCATGACCATACTCTTACACACACACACACACACACACACACACACACACGCTTCTCTTTCATGATTACACATTTACACCACAAATTCTCATGACCATGCACTTACACACTCTGTTGTGTGAATATACATGCCTTCCCCCACGTTTTCTCTGTGTCATAACCACATATAGCCCCCATACTTTTGTGACCACATACACACTTTTTGTGGTGCCTACATTTCTCTGGGTAGTTGTGTGTACTCTGGACCTTTCACACCCCAGCACCTGGCAGCACTCCCTTCTGGTGTTCCTGATTACCCCTGAGCAGTTCTGTTTTCTGCTATGTGACAGCTCTCTAATGTGATGGGCTGACCTACTAATGCAGAAACTTCTGAGCAGTTTTTTGTGAACACCAGAGGACCCATATTCGTCCCACATAGACCTCTAGTTTGAAAGATTTTTATCCTCCAAATAAATGACATACTTTGTTTCTTCTTTTGCAAACATTATTTGAGGACATCTGTAAGTGTTAATCAATGGCTCTGATTAGCAGAAGATGGTTAGGGTTACTGTACTTAATGTTGTGAGTTCAGCGAAAGCCAGGGCCTGCCTATCTTAGCTTTTGTAAATAAATGATCTCTACTAGACATTTAGAATGTGGGCCCCCAGTGTCACCTGTGTAGCCTTCCCAGGTTTTTTTCTCTGTTGCATTGATGTGCTGCCTCTCTGAGAGAACATGTATTTATTTTAGCAGAGGTCTCTGTAGACAATACTTACCAGGGATCTTCTAACCTCTTTTTAGGCTTGGAACCCTTTTATACAAATGAAACCTTAATCACATGTCCAGTAAAATTGACAGACTTGGAGTTGATGAGATTAAAGAAAGGAAAGAGAGTTCAGAGCCCTTTGCGTCTGTCTTACCTCTTTCCCCTTTTTTCGTCCCGGGCTGCCCCCAAAGGTACTCTATCATGAAGCCCAGTTTGCAAATCCCTGGCTTAATTTAAAGAGGTAGCTGTGATGGCTGTAATTTTGTTTATTTTAGAAGTGGAACTATTTTGGAGGTGCACAGAGACTTGCAGTCCTTTCCCCACTAGCCTTTGACATTAGTCCTCCTGGGGTGGTGAGAATGCGAGTAACCATACAGCTAGGCATGCCCGGGGCAGCTGCAGTTTATATCTGTGTCCTGGTGTGGTTGTTAACGGTGCCTCCATTCACTATCCTGGTTTGGACATAAAGTTGTTTGCTTACCCAAATGATAGGCCATGTCTTAGCAAGAGGTGGTTCATAACTAACTCCTGGGGAGCAGCTGGAGAGATGGGCTTCACAGATACGGACCCAGAGGAACCTGTCAGATAGAGAGGCCTCTTCCTGAATCAACTGAATGTGCCGACATTCAGAAGTTCAGTATCTGGGCTGGCAGTCAGTGTTAACCTGTGCTTGGGTAGCATTTTATACTTTTCAGAACAGTTTCATGTCTCTTAACTCCTTTGACCCTCATGACACCCTGTAAGATCACTGTATCGTGTTGTGTGTTACGACCTTCATTTTCCAGATTTGGGAACCTGACGCCCAGAGAAAGTCTAACTGCTGGCCTTTTAGGGGCCCAGGGAACTGGATGATTTAGAAGTGATTTGTGGCCAGCAGTGAGAAACTGTCAATAAAGCTTTTCCAAGAGTGTTTTTCTCTTGGAAGGCTTCCTGTAGCTAATATAGATTGTTAGTTTTCTCATTGTAATTGGAGTGGGCCCAGCCTTGAGGTGCTTCAGGAGCCTGGGGTGCTAAGAGTTAACACTTACTGAGTGTTTGCTGGACACTGATGTCAACACTTTGCATATGTTAACTCTAGTAATCCTCACATCAGCTATGTGAGGTGAATATTATTGTCATCTCCATTTCACAGATGAAGAACTGAGGCTCAGAGAGATTAGGTATCTTTCCAGAGTCACATGTCAGTGGAGGAGCCAGCCCATCAACCTGCTCCAGAGTCTTCCTTTCAAGGCAGGAGTGGCCTCCATCTTGCTGTAAAGAAGCTTTAATTTTTCAGAGGGGAAGATAAATGAACCTATTCCCAGGCCTTGGGTCAGTTTTTTCTATTTTAGAGCTCCCCTTCTTTAAAGTTGGTCAGAGATGCACTTCCCAGAATGACTCTGTCACATGTATCCATTCAGCTCCCTGTATGTTAGGACCATGGTAAGTGTTGGAGCATCCAAAGATAATTAGGTTATGGTTCTCACCTTAGAGTCTTCAGATGAGTCTATGTTGCACAAACAGAGGGAAAGGTTGTGCTGGGTCAGTGGAAGAGCCAATCTTATGTATGGGGGAGAATCAGAAAAGGCTCCATGGAGAAAGAGGTATTTAAGATGAGCTTAGAAGGGTGATCAGGAGTTCCTTAGTCTAACATGGAAAGGAAGACTGAGGCAGGCCAGGTGAGGTGCTAGAAGCTCATGAGCAATAGGTGGGCTCTGGGAGCATGATAGTGGGTAGAGCTAGGGAGTAGCAGGGGAGAAGGGGCTTGACTGGGCTTTGGAGAAGAGGATGAGTGAGGGCAAGTCTTCTTGGGGTCTTGAGCTGGATAGGGAGAGGAACAAGGGAGGAGGAGAAGCTTCTGGATTAGAGGGAAAGAGAGGTGGGGAGTGAGACTTCATTCCACTGGGAGGATGGTATCTGAAAACCCCACAGGGTGAGGGGGGCTGAGGGCTCAGAAGAATGTGTTTCTGTGGGAATGTGGTATGCTATGGGGAACTCAGGCAGTCTCCTTATAACTCAGTATGGAGCCAGCTAGGCAGTAGAGGGAGAGAATTGGGTAGGTGGTAGATGAGGCTTTGGAGACAGGTCACTTCCAATGGGGAAGTGGCTGCCTCATGACCATGATGCCTGCTACTCAGAGGCCTTCGCTCAAGCTAGAGGAGGGTCAGTGGAGGAGGGCTGAGGTGAGCTATCCCTAGGCTGCCATCTCCCTGGATGAAGGCGAGAAGTGCCGGGGCCCAAGTGCCTTGGCCTCTTGGAAGAAACGCGATGCCTGAAGGAGTCGTGTCCGCTCCCTCTTCCTCCATCCCCTACCCCTCTTTGGAGACAGACAGACTGAAATTGAATCCTAGTTCTTCCTCTTACTAGCTGTATAGACTTGATTACATGACTTAAGTCCCAATTCTCACATCTGTGAAATGAGAAGAATTGTGTCTTCCTTGCAAGGAATTGTGAGGATTAAAGTAAGTTAATATATGTCCACTGACAACACAGTGTCTGGCACATGGTAAATATTGAATAAATCATAGTTGCTATTATAATTGTTATTATTTTCCTAGATGAGCACTTCCCTCCCCATTTCCTCAGGTCTTCACCCTTCCTCCAACTGGGTGGGTATCTGACCTTCCTCTTTTACCTCTTTACCTTGAAGCACCCTCTTCGTGTGGCTCATGGCCCACTTAGACTTGAGCACAGCTCCTGGAAGCTTGGCCCTGGCCCTTTGGCTTCTATGGGAGCTGGTAGCTTTGCCTTTGCTGAGCTGTCTCACCATGGTGGGGCCTGCCATCTGGCAGGGCAGTAGGGAGCCAGCCTGTCTGTGTGTGCATGTGGCCAGCTACAGCATCAGACCCAAGTGCCCATCCCTCCTGTTTGTTAGGAGAAGATGGGGGTGATTTTTGGGGAGCCAAAGAGGCCTCAGAGTCTGCCTCTTCTGTGTTTATAAGCCCAGAGGCCTGGTTTTCATCTGACCCCTCCCTCCTCACACACACATCAGCTCAGTCTGGAGCACTTCTCTGTTGTGTCACAGCCTGCCCACACTCCTCACTGGCAAAACCCCTCACATATGTTTGCTTTGGGGGCTGGTAGCTTTCGCCTCTGAATCAGGACTTGTGAGTGTTACTTAGAAATTATGCAGGAGTTGAGGAGGCTTCTGTTAGGCTGAGATGATAATTGCGCTATTTAAAGATGGCCATGGAACCAGAAAGAGCCAGGTGTCCCGACGTGGCTGTCTTCAATCTCCCTTCTGCTCACCATGCTTGTGCAGTTTGTGGGGACACGGATAGGAAGTCCTGGACAGTCATCTCAGGGGCTTCTGTCTGGCATACATCTCTGGGCTCCTCTTCGACCTGCTCTACATGATGCCAGTTCACTAGGGTAAGTGGAGTCACTACCTGGCTCTTGGTTTGGAAGGAGGCTGGGAAAGGGCTGATGGCACTGAAGCCAGCTTGTCAGTTACCAGAATGACTAGGAGGATTTGAGGAGGCCAAGTCAGACCAAATAGCCAGCACATCACTGTAGGCAGCCTGAGGTCCTATGTTTCCTTCCTGAGAACTTCCCAACCCCTTTCCTATAAGGAACCATAAAAAACCCACCCACAGGCCTGCCTTTACCCACTACTAAGGTAATTCATACTCCCCTACAATTGTGGGGTGCTTTCTGCTTTTCCAAACTCTTTATCCATGATCTCATCCCTCTGAGATAGACTAAATAAGGGTTGTGGGTTCTGTCTTACAGTAGAGGCCTTAGTAGGTCATGACAAGCCCAAGGTCACTCAGCTGGTCTGTGGCAGAACTGCAGCTCAGGTCTCCAGAGTCCCCGCTCTGGGCTCCTTCCTCTATATTACACTGCAGGCTGCCTGGAGATGTGTTGGACGGAGTCCCTGAGCTCCTGAGCACACTATACTCTTCTCCAAAAGACAGCCTCTGCCACAGGGGGCCCCTTCCCGAGACTGGCCTTCTGCTTCTCATTTCTTCTTGGGATGGGGGTAGGGGAGTGGGAAGGGATGAGGGCCTGACTGTTGATGAGCTTGGAGAGGTATGGTGGGGCCAATGTGGCCTTTAAACCTCACAGACTGGAGCTTTAGGGTGAAGTGGGTAGGAGAATCAGAGGACTTGCTGTTATTAGCATTAGTGAGATGGCACCTCTGGCAAGACCGGGGTAGCAGCCCCTCCTACCTGCTCCCAGCTGCTCTGTGGGGCAGCGATGTTGGGGTAAGGTAGGGTGCAGACCAAGGTGCTACTTTTCACCTCTTGGAACCCTGCCCTTTACGGTGGCTGTCTGGCTTGGGGAATGGATCCCTGGATCAGAGTGTGTATCCAGTTTCTGTGTCTGGGAACATGTGTATGTCCTAAGTCTCCAAGTTCCTGTGTCTCCCTGTGTGCATGTGTGGGCACGCCCACATGCTGCCTGAACTTACTGGGCCCTCTGGGAATGTCTGTGGGTATGAGCTTGGGAGTTCTCAAGCTGGCACTCTTTTATCTTATCCAGGCCCAAGTTCCTCCCCAGCCTCACCTTGGCTATCCCCCATTTCTGGGAGAGGGGATAAGGGGATGACAGGGGACTCAGGTAGAAGAGACTTGGCCCGTTTTTGGTTCCCCTGCTAGGTTCAACCCTGCCACAGGCCAGAGGTTCCCTGTGTCTGACTTTTCACCTCACACTGGGTCCAGATGCCGCCTATCCTCTCCCTGACCCTCCCAGTCTGCCTATTGCCCAGTCTGCTACCTGAGGGGTGAACAGGAAGCTGTCCCTATGTCTCCCAAATGGGAATGGGGTAGGGAAAGAAGGAAAGCACCATTTACGGGGCTTCTCTGAGTTCTCATCACTGTGCTGGGTGTCTCACATCCTATCTCTCATAAAACAGGAGCTCTGAAGACAGCTCCCTCTGAAAACTGATTAAGGTGGTAGCCTTCCAGCAGTGAGCAGGGAGGTTGGAAGCTGATGGCAGGCAGAAATCCCTAGCTGCATGCTGCCTTCCTCAGTTCACCTTCCTTTGCTCTGACCCCTGGGCTTCCCTGTGCCAGGCTCAAGGCATTACTGCCAGGCTGTGCACATGCTAACCACCCTAGCTGGTGACTTCTGACAGTACCAGCATTGGGCAGTTACATGGAGAGAGAAGATTCCCAGACATGAGCAGGGGCCCCACATGGAAGCCGTGCCCTAGGAGAGTAACATCTCCCCCACCTACCAACATCAGACCTTTACATCATTCTGTCTCTGCTCCAACCCAGAGGTGGTAGGCCATGAGTTCAGAATGGAAGCCTGCTGTCTGCCAGGTTTCAGGAGTAGGGGATGACTTGAGCCAGAGCCTCCTCCCTGAATGATGGGCATGGAGCAGGTCAGGGCTGTCTGCCTGCCCCAGTGTCCAGCCTGTGCCTTTTCAAGGAGCCATGTTGTGCCAGTGGTCAGGGTAGGAGCTACTCTGTCCCCGTTTCCTATGAGCCCAGTAGTCCATCCTGTATGGGACTCACACCCACTAAGAGCCCTTTAACCCCTTCTGTGCTTGCCTTGGCCTGAATGTGGGGGAGAAACCTATGGGGTGGGGCAGGGACCCTATTTCCTCTCCTCCCACTCTCACAGCCCCAGGTCTCTGGAGGACTCTGGGCAGCCTTCCGGCTGCTCCCTTGCCGCTTACTGAATTATTTCTATATTTGGCCAGCCGGCCACGTGGGTGGGGGAACCACTCCACTGCGGCTGTACTCCTGACAGCTGTGGGTGGGGGGAGCTGGTGACAGAGGCTACAGCAGTGGGCATGTGCATTTCTTGGGAGAACTAAGGAAGGCACCATGTGAGTAAGCCCAGAGAAGGGGCATGCGCCAACTCCTCACCCTCTTCCCCCACGTTCTGGTCCAGGTTCCTGCCTCCTCCCCCATCACCCACCTCCTGGATGCCCTTCTCTGCTCAGCTGTTTCTCACAGCAGTCTCTTCCCCAACAGACCACTGCCCTCCAGAAACAATGGTTGTCGCTGGACCCAGCTGGGACTCTGCCAGGCTCCAGTGCTCAGTCTAAGGAAAGGGCCCTCTTCCAGCCCTGCTCTCCCTGCCTGTCATGGCCACACTCAGCTGCTGCCTGCTTGCCTGGGGACATAGGGCACCCAGCCCCAGCGCTGAGAGGTTAAACCAGGCCCTCTTGCTCCATTTCACAGGGGCACTCTGGGCACCAGGCCCCTTTCAGACCGAGAGCAACTGATGCCATGGGAGAAGCCCCTGCCCATCTGTTCACTCACCTGGCACTGCCTGCTCTGAGACCCCTACTCGGGTCCCCTTGGAGGTGCCAACCCTGTGAATCCCTCCCCTGTGCCCTGACACTGAGAAGGCCCTGCCCACCCCCACCATGTGTGAAGTGATGCCCACAATCAACGAGGGGGACCCCCTGGGGCCTCCCCATGGAACGGATGCTGGCGCCAACTTTGAGCAGCTGATGGTGAACATGCTGGATGAGCGGGAGAAGTTGCTAGAGTCCCTTCGGGAGAGTCAGGAGACTTTGGCGGCGACACAGAGCCGGCTCCAGGATACCCTGCATGAGCGAGACCAGCTCCAGTGCCACCTTAACTCTGCCCTTCCCCAGGTAAGGCCCGATGGTCTGCATCTCCGTCATCCCCTTCCCCTCACCCAGCCTTTCAGAGCACTCAGCTTCTGGGCCCTCTGCTCTCTTCGTCTATTAGTGTCTCAACAGATGGAATTCACAGAGCATTTACTTTCCTTCACCTTGCTTCATAATACTTTTCCCTGTTACTCCCAAGCTCCTCAGGCTGAAATTGGCTCCACCTGGAGAAAAGGATGGACTTTGATGCAGGAGGAAAACCCAGCCTTAGCTGCCAACTGCAGTGAACCCATGCAGCCAGAAGGTGGCAGGCTATACTGGAAAGACACCTCCACCTTGGCTGCGCCTCACCAGTGTCCTATTCTTGGAAGTGGTGGGTGGAGAACCACAGAGAATGGAGATGGGAGAAGCCTTAGAGGTTATCTAGTCCACCTCTCATTGCACAGATGAAAAAAACAAGAGGCATCACATGGAAAATTATAGACAGAGCTGTGATACCCCTCTTATTCTCCTCAATCAACATGACTACTAGCAATAATGGTCACCATTTATTGTGTTTTCTGTGTGCTAAGCACTTTGACTGGAATTTCCTTCACTAAATTCCACAGCGATGAAGTTAGTGCTGTTATCTCCATCATCTCTATTTTACAAATGATGAAGCTGAAGCTTGAGGAGATTGGTAAACTGCTCATGGCCACCCTGCCTGTGGGGGTGCTTCAAGGGTTAGGGAGGCAGCCCTGAGGCGCCACACTGCTCAAGACTCAGCTCCAGGCCCTCTCCCCACGTGTGGGGAGAGGAACCAGGGTGGCTGAGTTTCCTACCCAGGGTCCAGAAGGGTTCGGGGGACAGAGTCTTGTGATGCTCTGTAGATAGGAATATGGAGCCCTGGTGAGGAATTGGGGTGGGAGATGGGCCCATCCTACCCCACTGTGTTGGGAGCCCTGAACAAGCCCCAGGATGAGGGAGCCAGTCTCTGCCCCCCAGGGAGCTCGAACACTAGAAAGGAGATAGACAAGAGCCCAAAGGATAGGAAGGAAATGCGGAGGAAGAGAAGAGGGGCCCCCAAAGGATTGTTAAAACAGTGTCAATACCTAAAATAGCTGCCAGATAATTGATCCTCAGAGCAACACTTGAGGGAGGATTGTCTTTTGGGTTAGAGGTTCAAAGGGGTTAGGTATCTTGTCCAAGGTCACAAACGGGCAGAGCTGAGATTTGATCTCAACCCCTCACTGGGAGCTTCATGAGGGCAGGGATTATGTCTTTCCTGTTACTGTGTCTCCAGTGACCAGCACAGGAGCTGGTACATGGTAGGTGCTCACAGTGCCTGTGTTCTTAACAGTTTTCAGAGGAGGGAGAAAGCCTTCCACTGGGAAGTCTGGAAAGGTCCCAAGGAGGTGTGTCCTTTGAGATGGACTTTGAAAGATCAGGTGTTGACCGAAGATTGGGCATTCAGGGGTGGGGGGGGAGCCCACTGAGCAAAGGTGTGGAATTAAGAAGTTTACTAGTGGGCTTCCCTGGTGGCGCAGTGGTTGAGAGTCCGCCTGCCGATGCAGGGGACGCGGGTTCGTGCTCCGGTCCGGGAAGATCCCACATGCCGCGGAGCGGCTGGGCCCGTGAGCCATGGCCGTTGAGCCTGTGCTCCGCAACGGGAGAGGCCACAATAGTGAGAGGCCCGCGTACAGCAAAAAAAGGAAAAAAAAAAAAAAAAAAGAAGTTTACTTCTTTTTGTGACTGTAAAGAGCGGTTACCCAGGTTGACCAAGTCTTAGGGTGTATGGAAAGGAACTGTGAGAGAGAAGCTGGAAACCAGGATAAGAAATTTGTACTTAATGGTGTAAACAACATTGTGCTTTGGGAGATTACCCTGGCAGCAGTGTGTCAGAGGGGTTAGAGCTGGGGAGGGACGTTACTAATGGCAAACCAGAAGTGAAACTCCCCTCCAACCACTTCTAAAGGGAAATGTCACTGGATTGTTGGAGAAACAGAAATACAAAATGGGAGGGAGGACATAATCAGGTTATATTGGTGGCTGGAGGGGGAAGGGGCCGTAGAGCAGACTTGGTGACTTTCTCACTCTTATATCCAACTGTGTTCCCTTGCACCCTACCACATACGTGGAATGCTTCCCTTCTGGAGAAGCACATGCTAGTAGTATGGATGGATAGGGATTTTTCTGGAGACAGTTGGTGGAAGTAAGGGACAAGTGAGAGGATCCCACCACTGACTTGGGCGTGCAGGATGCTGCTTAGGTGGTGGATCCCCAAGCACTGAGGGGCCTTTTGGGGGTTTTCAGGAATTTGCCACCTTAACCCGGGATCTGAGTATGTGTCGGGAGCAGCTTCTAGAGAGGGAGGAAGAGATATCAGAGCTGAAAGCAGAGCGGAATAACACGAGGGTAAGTGGGGTGACCTGGCGTGTGTTTGTGCTTTGGGGGTGGGGGGTATGACCAAGGGAGCAGGCGTGGCCAGGGCCAGCACATCCCCAGCCCTATCCTAACCTCCTCCTGCCTTATATTCTGGGGTGATAGTTTGTTCAACCATCAGTGCTAGGCTTTTCACCTCTAGTTCGGGGTCATGGGAAAGGTCGGGGTCTTGGGAGAGAGGCTAGGGCAGGTATTCAGTTGGGGCAACAGCTGTTTACCCACATGGAAGTATTTCACCATTCTAACAATGGTACTCATGGCAGTACTCGTGTCTGCTGGGTGTTCATGTGGACCCTGCTTATAGCCCCTGGGGCATAGGCTCACAGCCCTTCCTCTTTGCCCGCCTCTTCTCTCTGCCAGTTGCTTCTGGAACATCTGGAGTGCCTAGTGTCCCGTCATGAGCGGTCACTGAGGATGACTGTGGTGAAGCGTCAGGCTCAGTCACCTTCAGGGGTTTCCAGTGAGGTGGAGGTGCTGAAGGCTCTCAAGTCACTGTTTGAGCACCACAAGGCCCTGGATGAGAAGGTACCTAGGCTGGCCCACAGCCTGCCTCCACCCCCAATCCAGCCAGGCTTCCCCAGAGCCTCCGTGCATCCCTTCTCTGAGATTTCTGAATCCTGTGTTTAGGGAAAACTGCCTTCTAGCTTCATAACTGGCTCCCTCCTACCATTAATCCAATTTCCAGGTCCTCCTATTAGGTTCCCTCTCAGAAATTTGCCTCTTGGCATGTCCTCCTCTGCCTTGTGCTCAGTGGTGGTAGACCAAGCCCAGGCTTCTCCAACTGGAGTCCAGTGGGGTCCCTGTTTCTTTCTTCATCTCCCCTTTTATCTTGGACAGGTGCGAGAGCGGCTCCGGGTGGCCCTGGAGAGAGTGACCACCTTGGAAGAGCAGTTGGCGGGTGCCCACCAGCAGGTAAGCTGCTTGCCTTCCCTCCATCTGTAGACTACAGCTACTGGAAGCCAAGGCTGGTTTACTGCTTTTCCCCACTCTGTTCCTCATCAGATTTCTCCCCTCTGTCTTAACTGGAGACTGTTAGCCAACAGTCTCCCTCTCTTTAGGAGGTGGGAGACTTGGAAGGGTCTGGAATATGTAGGAGGTTCTCTTCTCTTTGACTCACTGCCCTGGGGACTGTGCCCTACAGCAGGAGGCAGGGGTTCAGGATGGAGTGGCAGAAGAGGAGGGGACTGTGGAACTGGGACCGAAATGCCTGTGGAAGGTGGGTCATGGGGAGCTGCATAGAGGGGACATGTCTTACCCCAGGCAGGAGGTGGGGGCCCTTCCCTGCCTTAGTGCAGTAGAGCAACTGCTTGAATTAAAGTTGGAGCTTTCTCCAATGGTACCATCTCTCTTTCCTTCTTTCCCCTGCCCCATTGGCAAAGAACTCTACAGATTTTTGTTTCAGTGCCCAGTACATACACTGCTAAGCATATAATGTGTTTGTTCACTTGAATTGTTAGGTGCCATGTACCTAAGAGATCACTTCTCTTTCTGAGCCTCTGTTCCCCTAGTCATGCCCCTTTCTAGGTTATGAGAGGCTGAACTAGCAGGTAAAACTAGACATGATTATTTTTCAAGAGATACACAGGAGAGTGAGAGTGTTTGGTCGTTGTCTGGAACGAGCTTCTGGAGGCCAGAGGAAGAATGGCGTACCTGGAGGTGTGCTCTAAAATTGGGGACAGAGCTGTGATCTGCTCTGGTTGTGCTGTCCCTCCTCCCACCTCCCCAGGGCAGGGAAGGGGAGTGGGATGCCCAAGGCTCTGATGACTGACTGATAGTTCACTGTCTCTGGAGCATGACGCGGGCCAGGTGGAAGAGCTGCAGGAGCTCCTGGAGAAGCAGAACTTTGAGTTGAGCCAGGCCCGGGAGCAACTGGTCACCCTGACAGCAACTGTGGCCGAACTTGAGGAGGACCTGGGCACGGCCCGCCGGGACCTTATCAAGTCGGAGGAGCTGAGCAGCAAACATCAGCGGGACCTCCGGGAAGTGAGCAAGGGCCTGGGCCTGACCCTATCTTTCTGGGTGCAGGTATTTGGCACTCAGGAAGATAGCTGCTGGATGTCCTGGGTATAGAGGGCGAGCCAGGCAAGGGCTGAGAAGTGTAAGACTGAAAACTTGGTAGGGTCCAATGTGGGGAGGAGTGGTGGGAGGAATGGGTCAAGGTCAGAAACTGATAGGGTAATGTGGAGGTGGAGATACAGCCAGCCAGATTTGGTGGGGAGGTGTGGACAGGATGAGGGCAGGAAAAAGCTGATGACCTTCATCTCATCCTCTCCTGTACTGCTCAGGCTCTAGCCCAGAAGGAGGACATGGAGGAGCGAATAACCACACTGGAGAAGCGCTACCTGGCTGCTCAGCGTGAGGCTACATCGATTCATGACCTCAACGACAAACTGGAGAATGAGCTAGCCAGTAAGGAGTCCCTGCACCGCCAGGTAACTCCTGCAGATGGGGTTGGGGGACACTGAACTTGACCCTGGAGGTCCTAATGATCATGCTGGAACCTCCCCTTGGTGGCCCAGGAGACCCTGAGGTGCTGGTCACCTTGGGAAAGGGAAAGTCAGGTATCTCTGGGTAGCCAAGAATCAAGATTGCTCCCTGCGGCTTCTGACCTATCACTTGCTCTCTACTGAGCATGGGCCAGGGGGTGGGGGAAGCTTCAGTGCTCCCTCTTGACTCTGCTCTCCACCCCCGACTTTGCTAGTGTGAGGAGAAAGCCCAACATCTGCAGGAGCTACTGGAGGTAGCAGAGCAGAAACTGCAGCAGACCATGCGCAAGGCCGAGACGCTGCCAGAGGTGGAGGCTGAGCTGGCCCAGAGAATTGCAGCCCTCACCAAGGCAAGTGGGCCAAGGGCCTGGGAATCTTCCTCTGTTCCCTGCTTCCTGAGCTCTTATGTAGCCAGGCAGTGAATGGAGAGAGTGGGAGGCACGTTGGGCTGGGGGCCAGGAAACTGCTTCTCATTGCATGACTCCAGGAAACACACTTTGTTGTGTCTGTCAGATGGAAGAGTAATCCCTGCCCTCATCACCCCACAGGGATGTATGTGACAGTCCCATAAGAAGGGATGTAAGAGTACTTTAATAAGTAGAAGAAACTGTGCTGATGCAAAATATTTTTATTATCATTTACACCATTGTAGTTAATACTTCATTTTGGGGGGTCTGAAGTGGAAAAAATAGGACTTTCATTTCTGGAAAGGTAAAATCTGAGAGCAAATATGATCAAAGTTTATACATCTCTGAATGGGGTGGGAGTTTAGGCTGAGCATATCTTTTTTTTTTTTTTTTGTCAAATTGAAGCATTCTAGATCTAGGGACCATCCCTATCTGTTTGAAGGCTTCAGCTTTTGGACAAATAAAAGGGAATATAATTTTACCCAATGGATAGTTAACTCTATGGAGGTATGCAGGCTGGAAACATCCTAGGTCTGGAAGAGCTATGTAAATGCATGGACATCTACGTGTGGTGGCTTAATCAAGAGAATTTAGGAGTGTTTACAGTGGGTCGGAGGCTTTCAGGGGTGCCTCATGTGGGATCACCATAGCTACCTACTCAAGCAATGGAGAGAAGAAAACCAATATTTAATAAGCATCAGACCCCAGAGCCTCTGGAGGAGAGAGGCTGGCCATTGTGCCAGTGTGGCAGCTTGGGGGCTCTGGGGATGGAACCTGCAGCCTGGCTGTACCTCGGTAGACTCAGGACCACATTTGCTTCTGCCACTGACTTGCTGTGTGACCTGGGAAAAGTCACTCCCTCCCTAATTGGGTGTCTGTGTCATTATCTCTGTGATGATGTCATCATCTCTATAATAATGGGGTTGAATTTGGTCGTCTCTAAGGCCTTTCAGGCCCCTAGGAACGAAGGGCAGAGTTTAAAGTGCAGCAGAAGACATTGTGTGTGGGACGCTGAGCAGTCAGGTTTAGTAACTCTCAAAACTGACAAGAAGGGATGGACTGAAGTGATTAATATGTTCAAGGGAGTCATAGTAGAAGGGCTTTAAGGAGGGATTTCCTGACTGTAAGATGTGTGATAGTCTGGAATACCTTGTCAGAAGAGGCAGTAGGGGTCTCTGTCTCTGAAGATGCATGAACAGAAGGGGAGACCACTCTACCCAGGCTGGTTTGATAACCAAGGTAATCACCATGGCTAACATTTGTTGAGTGCTTATCATGTCCTAAGTGTTTGCCATGGATTATCACCTTTAGTCCTTGCAATGGGCATAGGTGCTGTTTTTACAACTGAGGAGATAAAGGCTCAGTAGAGGTTCAGTAACTTGCCCAAGGTCACACACCTGGGAAGGGATGGAGCCAGGATTTGAACCAGTCTGGTTTGAGTCCATGCTCTTAAGGGCAATTCCATCTATCTGGAGGCATAAAGATTTATGGTCGCTCATACTTTCAAGTGGTTTTTTTCGGGAAGCGTAGGGAGAATTTAGCCTCTTGAGCTGCCAGCTCTGGGATGTTTCAAGGCTAGCCCTGAGCAGGAAGGAGAGGGTATGGGTGGGGGGAAAGCAGCAGGGTTGGGGTACTTGGGAAGAAAGGCAACGGTGGTGGCAATTATGCTCCAAGATGGTAAGTGGAGAGCTTGGCTTCGTTGGTCCCTGAGGCCCTGATTCCCAAGGGCCGCTCTGGCACCTGGGTGCATGGGATACAAGGTCTGAGCAGGAAGGCAGATGATCTTCAGGCTGCACTGACCCATTCCTCCCTCCAGGCTGAAGAGCGTCATGGCAACATTGAGGAGCACCTGCGGCAGCTGGAGGGACAGCTGCAGGCAAAGAACCAAGAGCTGGCAAGGGTGAGCTTACTGGGCCAGACTCTCGAGCCTCGTCTCAACCCCAGGGCGGCATGCCAGGATGGTCGGTGGATAGGGAAAGGCGGAAGAGTGAGAGCTAGGGAAGGACCTGGCTAGGGACAGAGACAGAGCCACAGAGGGGTGGGAGGAGGTGGTCAGGAAAGCTGCAGACAGGGGCCCCCAGAGGATAAGAAGGGGACAGGTGAGTGGGCTGGAACCACAGCAGGAATGAGTGGCTGCCTGGGATTGCAGTGAGATGGCCCTGGGGGTGGCTTGGTGCAAGGTGGTCTGGTTATGCAGGTGCGCCAGCGGGAGAAGATGAACGAGGACCACAACAAGCGACTGTCAGACACCGTGGACCGACTGCTTAGCGAGTCGAATGAGCGCCTGCAGCTCCATCTCAAGGAGCGCATGGCGGCCCTGGAGGAGAAGGTGCTGTGGGTGGCGGGTCTGGATGGGCAGGGCTGCCCGGAAGGACGGCGCTGGCGGAAAGGGGCGGGGTGGGTAAAGGTGTGGGTGGAGCCGGGCGAG
>RJWK010037013.1:0-21459 GCA_004363435.1 Platanista minor | reverse complement strand
TGAAAGAAATTAAAGATGATACAAACATGGGCTTCCCTGGTGGCGCAGTGGTTTGAGAGTCCGCCTGCCGATGCAGGGGACACTGGTTCATGCCCCGGTCCGGAAAGATCCCACATGCCGCACAGCAGCTGGGCCCGTGAACCGTGGCCACTGAGCCTGCACGTCCGGAGCCTGTGCTTCACAACGGGAGAGGCCACAACAGTGAGAGGCCCACATACCGAAAAAAAAAAAAGATGATATAAACAGATGGAGAGATATACCATGTTCTTGGATTGGAAGAATCAACATTGTGGAAATGACTCTACTACCCAAAGCAATCTACAGATTCAGTGCAATCCCTATCAAACTACCAAAGGCACTTTTCACAGAACTAGAACAAAAAATTTCACAGTTTGTATGGAAACACAAAAGACCCCAAATAGCCAAAGCAGTCTTGAGAACGAAAAATGGAGCTGGAGGAATCAGGCTCCCTGACTTCAGACTATACTACAAAGCTACAGTAATCAAGACAGTATGGTACTGGCACAAAAACAGAAATATAGATCAATGGAACAGGCTAGAAAGGCCAGAGATAAACCCACGCACATATGGTCACCTCATCTTTGATAAAGGAGGCAAGAATATACAGTGGAGAAAAGACAGCCTCTTCAGTAAGTGGTGGACCGGTACATGTAAAAGTATGAATTTAGAAGACTCCCTAACACCATACACAAAAATAAACTCAAAATGGATTAAAGACCTAAATGTAAGGCCAGACACTATCAAACTCTTAGAGGAAAACCTAGGCAGAACACTCTATGACATAAATCACAGCAAGATCCTTTTTGACCCACCTCCTAGAGAAATGGAAATAAAAACAAAAGTAAGCAAATGGGACCTATGAAACTTAAAAGCTTTTGTACAGCAAAGGAAACCGTAAAGAAGACCGAAAGACAGCCCTCAGAATGGGAGAAAATATTTGCAAATGAAGCAACTGACAAAGGATTAATCTCCAAAATTTACAAGCAGCTCATGCAGCTCAATAACAAAAAAACAAACAATCCAATCCAAAAATGGGCAGAAGACCTAAATAGACATTTCTCCAAAGAAGATATACAGACTGCCAACAAACACATGAAAGAATGCTCAACATCATTAACCGTTAGAGAAACACAAATCAAAACTACAATGAAATATCACCAGTTAGGTAAGTATTCGATGATGATAATAACTGATGACCTCGAACAGCCTTCACAGCCATCTTAGACTTCTTTCTTTGCTCTGGGCTTCTGTCTTCAGGTTTCTACTGTCTTCTTGGTAGGCATCATGCTCAGTGAACCATAGAATGTTCCATTAATACTCTACTCGTGCATGAGTGTTTTCCTGGCCTCGATCCTTCTCCCAGTGATGAAAGCTACTGGTTGATAATAGTTACAAAGAGCTTGAGGAAGGCAGCCCACATGCCGAGAGTTTTAATCTACATCTGGGTGGCTGAAGGATGGATGGAGGCTTAGAGGCAGTTCAAAGGACAAGCAGCACTGTAGGCATGCACGTGCTTTCTGCATCATCCAGCTAGTCTCACTCACTGCTTTTCTGTGCCATCGTGACAAGCTTCCTCATAATTTTGAGTGTGAAGAAAAAGTGTCTGTGTGGTATGAGGAGAGGAGAAAGGTCGTTTACAAATGCTAAGGTTATGGGTGAAATTTTAGTTTTGTTATTAAAGGTATAGAAAGTCTTCTCACCTACTTCTCAAAACGGTGGAATAGAATAAGTCAGACTTTTTTTGATATCTTATTACCGTATTGATTCAGGCACATGCTCATTCAGCCCAGCTGAGGAGGCTTTGGTGTCATCGTCAGAAAGACGAAGCACCCATTATAAATAGTAGTTGTTATTAAAACATGAAAATTTGGAGCTACTTAGTAAAAATATACCTGTTTTTCCTGATTCTGTAGAACACATAAGAGACACATGAAATTAATTAAAACAAAAACTTGTCCTTTTGACATTTGGAAGAAATTATAAAGTATAATTATATCAATTTGGTATTCTTTACAATTTGATAGTACAACATCTATTTTTGTGCTTTTAGTAATATATGCAGCGTTGAAAGCACTGAAGTTGCATAAAATAAAAAAATGTGAAATGTGTTCCACATTTATTTTGTTTTCACCAAATGGAATTTGTTCAAATAATACACTGCTGAATGCTGCCTTTTATCCATTTTAAAACAAATTTAGAAATGAATGTTTTGTCATTTTAAAATTATAATATTTAAATCCATAAATTCTAGTTGAATGGAGCACATTAGAAGGAATAGATAAAGGCAACAGGATAGCCCTTGTGTGTAACTTTAGTGTCATCTCGTATGTTGATAGTATTACATTTGTTGGTTGGTCCAAAAACACTCCATGTAATAATTTTCCATTGGATCATTGTCTCTTGCCTTGAAAAGAAATTGCCCCAGCTTTGTTTTGACATTGGCTTTCAATTAACTTCTGAGCCTTTTTTTTTTAAACACTTATGCATTGGAAGCATTTTTCTGTGCTGATATCCTATTTCAATTGATGTCACCTAATTAAAAATAAAGTCACTGTCTTGACTAATAAGCCTCAAGTAATTATAAGTCAGTGCTGTATAATAATAGTTGTCATTTAGTGAGCTCTTACTATGCATCAGGCACTATTTGAAGCCCACAAAGGTGTTAGCTTATTGAATCCTTATTATCACTTTGGGAGGTAGGAACTTATTCTCATTTTATGGTTTATTCCTGTTTTACAGTTGAAAAAACTGAGGCATGGGTGGTTAAATAACTGGCTTGATATCATGGTTACTAGTTGTGGTAAAGCCAGAATATGAATTCAGGCAATGTGGACTGAGAATTCAGTACCCTTAATTATTATACTGTGTGTGCAAATATAGAAAATTTACATATAAAGCACAAAATACATTAATCAGACATAGGCACAGAAATGTGCACATCTGTTTTATGAAACCTTTATTTGCTTTTTCTCTGCTTTATAACAAAGTGAATCAATTATACATATACATATGTTCCCATATCTGCTTTTATTAGATGAAAATAGGCATTTAAAGTATTTAGACATTTGTGTAATATAGCTACTAGCAGAGACTGCTCATTTTAAAGTATTTACTATTATAAACCCTATTAAGCAAATTGTATGCTCTTTCTGGAACCATTTCCTGTATAAATTTTGTGAGTTTACACATTTTAGAAAGATTTCTAAAATCCTTGCAGTTTCAATATTTTATGAATTCATGATCCTCGTTCTTTTATTCATTTTTTTTTTTTTTTTGTGGTACGCGGGCCTCTCAGTGTTGTGGCCTCTCCCGTTGCGGAGCACAGGCTCCGGACGCGCAGGCTCAGCGGCCACGGCTCACGAGCCCAGCCACTCCACAGCATGTGGGATCCTCCCGGACCGGGCCACGAACCCGCGTCCCCTGCATCAGCAGGCGGACTCTCAACCACTGCGCCACCAGGGAAGCCCAGTCCTTACTTTTAACCTATCTGTGACATAGACATAATATTTAAAATGGATTTCTTATAAAGAACACTTAGCTTGGTCTTTGTTTGTTAAATGATTTGACAATCTCTACCTTTCCATTGGTGTGTTTAAAGTATATTTTATGTGATTATTGATAGGTTAGGTTTGAATCTACTATGTTGCTATCAGTTTTCTATTTGTCCTAGCTAATCTTTGGTTTCTTTTTCTTCTTTTCTTGCTTTGTTTTGGATTACTTGAGTAATTTTATGATTCCATCTTACCTTCTTTATTGGCTATTGCCATACCTCTTTGTTTTATACTTTCAGTGTTTACTGTATGGTTTACAGTATGCTTCCTTAACTAGTCATACTGTACCATCATGTAATATTATACCACCTCCTGTACAGTATAAGAAAAGCCAGTGGTTCTCAGCAGCAGCTGGGGCAGTGGGTTGGAGGACCATACTGAAATCATGTTTGGTGTATATGTGAGAACTTTGAAAAGTGCCTCACTTCAGATGCCCTCCTACTGGCTTGTTGCTCCTCCCATAAGAACATTAATAACACCCTGCCTTTTTGTGAATGAACAAAATGAGGCTCAGTTTAAGGTGACTGCAGTAAATGGCAAAAATAGGCCCAACATAGCATAATGTAAGGAATAGTGGTCTTGAAGTTAGCTAGACCTAGATTTGAATTCTAGCACTATTGCTTGCTAGATATATGACTCTGAATGAGTTATTTAACCACTCTATTTTTTTTTTTTTTTTTTTTGCGGTACGCGGGCCTCTCACTGTTGTGGCCTCTCCCGTTGCGGAGCACAGGCTCCGGACGCGCAGGCTCAGTGGCCATGGCTCATGGGCCCAGCCACTCCGCAGCACGTGGGATCTTCCCGGACCAGGGCACGAACCTGTGTCCCCTGCATCGGCAGGGAGACTCTCAACCACTGTGCCACCAGGGACGCCCTAACCACTCTAATTTTTATGCCCTAAAATATAGATAATAATCACCTCATGGCGTTGTTGTCCTATGTGCTCATATAATATTTGTTTTCTATCTTGATTGTCAAAATTACATGGAATAGCATTTATAAAGTACCTAGTTAATTAAATTGCTTGGCCCACCGTAGGACTTCAAATATACTTGCCATATAAGGATCATGGAAGTTATTGCCTGACTCCGAAGTAAGTGCTTTTAGTTTACTTTCACAGTCAAGTATCTCTTCAAACTTTATTCTGTCCTTTAGACCTGGAAACATTTGTTATGTGTGTCAGGGAAGATAAAGTTAATGTAGATGAGCTTACCATGAATGGGTATGATTATTAAACCGAATAGGTTCAGAGTTCAGGGGAGATCTAAGTTGTGAATAAAGCTTCAGAAAGGCTAGAGGCTAGGGCAATCAGAGACATTAGCCTCTAAATTCTAGCAGTGGACAGAGAGAGGTGTGGTATGAGAGAGAATATCATCTTGCATCTCATTGTGCGGCATTTGCAAAGAGGCAGTTCCTATTAGAATTTAGGTCGATGAGAAGAAGAAGAAGGACAGTAGATTTGAAAGTCATCGTAATATACAAGTGAACATTAAGGCTGCAATATTATTCAAGGGACAGTGTATGCATAGTGGAACACAGAAGGACAAGAACGTATCTTCAGGGAATAGTCTTTGTTAGAGAATGAAAGAGGAGGCAGCCAGGAAAGTTAAGGCTTCCCTAACCTTGCCATTTTTCCAGTATCTAAAGGCAGTGACCTACATTCTACAAGTGAATTTTGAATTTATGGTACACATAGGTTGTGAGCATAATTTACTTGTTTATTATTGTACCTATTAAAATGATATATGTGCTTTTTTGGTAAAACCCCAAATATTTCTGGGGGACTTTCAAACTGACGTGTGTAATGAACGCTAAAGAAGGCCATGATGTTTTTAAATTTTTCACTGACTTTGCAGGACCATGATTTTATTCTTAAGAGTGCCATATCTCATAACAGTGAAAATTTCAAATGTGAAATCCAAATTTTGTTTCTATTAACTTGGAAATATGAAAAACAAGCAAAAAATTTCAAGCAGACTGGAGTATGGCAAGAACATAGATTTTATAGTCAGATGGAGTTCCATGTGGGTCCTGGTGTCTTTTATTGGTGGCAAAACTTTGAAAAAGTATTTCTGGACCTCAGTGTCCATTTTTATAAAGTAGAGAACAACATACATTTTTACAAGGTTGAAATGAGAATTTAAGTATTAAATTTAGTGGTAGGCACTCAATAATAAATGGTGGCTTTTTTTAAAAAAAATTGAATATAACTGAGGAGCTGAGGTTGGAAGAGAGCAATTCTGATTTATTGGTAGAATCTTTTGGGTACCAAACACCAGCCTTAACTTTCTTCATGTTATCTAGGTGGAGGGTATAATTTTTTTTCTGTTTCCTGATTTATTACTTAAGTATTCATCCTCCCACACTGAGATACCATGCAACAAAGCTTAAAAGGTTTTTTGCTTGCAGCCTTACTTACTCACAGTTGCCAGGAGAACTACTGTATCACAGAACTTAGCTTATATTTGTTCCAACTATCTTGACTCTAAAGGTGTTAAAAAGCAGTGAGCTAGTAGGTTAAATTCCACATTCAGGAAGCACTGGTTTCTTGTCTTCAAAGCAAGAAGAAAAGGAAGCAGGGATGAATTCTTCAAAAAATAGTGTCCAGTCTAAAAAAATAAAATAAAATACTGTCCAGTCTCTGCAGTAGATAATAAATTATCAGTAGATAATTTTTTTCTACTGAGGTGGGTTTTTTTCCCCCTCAGGTTAAACCTATACATAAAAAAAGCATAATCTAAATGCTGAAGGTGGGCCATTTAAAAATAAAATAGAAGGAAAAGAGTTCACATCTGAGCAAATCAAACAAATCACAAGCTATAATAAAACATCCCTAAAATATTAATTTAACTCATGTATAAAAATAATTTGATTATATAGTCTTGGGAAGGGATATAAATCACTTAAATTATGAATTGTTATTGTTGAGTGTTATTCATAATATTTAACAAAATAATTTTGGGGTAAACTGAGTACACTTAAAAAGTTCTATTTGCTGTGTGTTATGTTATGCTTTAACAAATATTTTAATAATGTTCTAAGAATAGGTAGATGTTGGGCAAGTTCTCTTTAGGAGAACAGGTTGTAACTGAAAAAAAATTAGATGTTGCTATAAAGTGACAAAGTTTGTAGAAACTTATGTATTCTATGTATTTCCCAAGGAAAGAGCTTTTTGGATTTTTTGTTTTTTCTTGTTAAACTGAGATAAATTTTCATGTATATAAAGCCTGTGCTTTACGAACCAACTTAAGATGTGCCATTGTTAGATTCATCAATATACAACACATTGGAATCTTTTATTTTTATTTATTTATTTACTTTTTTTGCGGTACGCAGGCCTCTCACTGTTGTGGCCTCTCCCGTTGTGGAGCACAGGCTCCGGACGCACAGGCTCAGCGGCCATGGCTCACGGGCCCAGCCGCTCTGCGGCATGTGGGATTTTCCTGGACCAGGGCACGAACTGGTGTCCCCTGAATTGGCAGGCAGACTCTCAACCACTGTGCCACCAGGGAAGCCCTGGAATCTTATTTTTTGATTGCTCTGTTATCTTTGTTGATTTTTATTCAACTCATATTAAACAATAAATAGATTTTTAGCATTGGTGGTAGCTTTATTAATATTCAATTTGGAAGAAAAATGAATTTAACACTAGAATTGCCAGCAACGATAAGTTAAAAAGTAAGAAATTTGTAATTTTTTCCTTGAAGTTCAAATATAGTCATACATTTCCCTCTCTTTGTAAAAATAACTTTGTAATGGGGTTGGCATGAGTAAAAAATGGACAGCTTCCTGTGTTTTGGAACCAGGTGATAGCTTTTGTTGCAGTCGTGTTGCATCTCTGGAAGCCACCTCAGAGACTTGGGTTTCACTGACTTACGTGGGTTTGGAGCAACAGCTGTTGAACTTCAGAAATGTCAGCTTCACCCTTTGCACCTTTCTTTTATGACGTTTTACTCAATATATTTACCCTAAGAAAATGTTATTTTTGTTTAGAGTCTTCTCGGGAAGAAAAAAAGCAAAATGAATTAATAAATATTTCCTTATTCAGTTGTTGGAAGCCTTTGCTTCTACTGCTAATTACTATTTATATACTTAAAAATAGAAATAAAGTGGAGTTACCTTGAAGTCACCTTAAGGGCTAAGTTCTATAATTCATAATATCCCTGGTCAAGTGGTATGGTAGAGCTTCATTGTGGAGATTCAAACAGATAGACCATGGCCTAGACTATGACTCAAGGTCTTACCTTGAAGGGCCTGTCAGACCTTAGAGTCTCTGAGCCTGCATTGCTCTAAACATAACCACTTAAAGTGGTACAATGTGACTAGTGTTGACTGTTAGTGGTCTTACTGTAAAGTGGTTCTACTGTAGTCTGGAAAGTACAAGCCAGGAATATTCAGCACTGGTGATCTAATTTCACTGTAAGCTTTGTTTTGAGATACCAAATACTTTGGACATGTGGCTTATCTGTAAGTACTGAAAAATAGTTTAGCTGTTATTTACTTATTTATTTATTTATTTATTTATTTTTGCGGTGTGCGGGCCTCTCACTGTTGTGGCCTCTCCCGTTGCGGAGCACAGGCTCCGGAAGCGCAGGCTCAGCGGCCGTGGCTCACGGGCCCAGCCGCTCCGCGGCGTGTGGGATCTTCCCGGACCAGGGCACGAACCCGTGTCCCCTGCATCGTTAGGCGGACTCTCAACCACTGCGCCACCAGGGAAGCCTACCCTAGCTGTTATTTTTGATGTCTATAATGATTGAAATGATGTGACTGTAAGATCAAGCCTCTGGAAAATGTCAAAATTAGTTGTTAAGATGTACAAGAACAATTTCAAAAAAAAAATTGATTGACATAATTAAGCTACATTGCTGACTCACCTTTAGAGCAATTGGGAGGCATTATTGTGTGGCTACTATTTGACTATGGGCCTAACTAGGTCCTTATACTTGGGAAAGTAGAGCAGGATGGGTAAAAGGGAAAGAGGCAAGGGAGAAAAGACAAGGAGAAAGGGACATGGGGAGAGAGAGGGAAAGGAAAAGAAAGGGTGAGGAAGAATGATTGTTTCATTAGCCTACATTAAAAAAATTCTACTGTTGTCTTAATGAAAAAAAAATATATTATTCAGTGTTGAGTAAACCTTGTAAGGAAAGAGAATGGAGTTTTCATTGTAAATAACCTTTCAGTTGCACTGAGAAAAAACCCATCCTTTTAAATCTAGTTTGTATGAAAAATGACTCCGCAGAACGATGAGAAGTAATCAGCCCATATTTGGATATGGTTTTGAATATAATATGTACATATTAGCTTACTATTTTGGTACAACAAGAAAATCATTTATATTACCTTCATAAGAAAGGCGACATAAAAAATGCAGTTTTTGAGCAGGTTATATTGGGAGGTGTTTGCTTTCACCCAGCTTTAATGTCCTTCGATGTTGCAGAAGTACTACTGTGTAAATTAGTTGCGGACAATTTATGAGGTCATAAAAACCAACAGTATGTATCAAAATGTACTTTCCTCAGTATGTGAGTAAAGAAGTCAAGCAATATGGTTGGTTTTGGAGTTACATTTGTACAAAACAATTTTTAAATTTTTTTAAAAGAAAGCATGAGCATAATATGTAAAGAAGTAATTGCAAAACATTTTAACATGAATAAATAGTACAAGTTGTGGAAAGCTTGTAAACCTGCCATCTAAAACTGATTACACTTATGAGCATTTCTTGATGTTTGACAGTAGAAAGTGCACCTTGTAAAAGCTGTTACACAAGCCATTACATTTAAAAGGTTTCCGTCTCACACCCCAAAATTACACTTATTTGCTGCAAGTGAAAATTCAGAATTTGTTCCTTGTTTATTTTGATGGCAATTACCGTGGTGTTGAATTTTGTTTCTCCCCCTTCTTCCTGGAAAGCTAGAAATTAGCCTTTTTTGGTTTCCTTATTTCAGTGTAAACACAGTTAGTCAGTTTGTGTATTGTAGGTTACATACAGAGATATTGTAATAATAAAATTCAGAGCCTAAAACACTCAGATACTCCAAGTAATAATAAAATAGTGAGCCTAGGTCACCTAGATGCTCCATGTATCTGAGAAAAAAACAATTTTGCAAGATGATTTAGAATCTCTACAGAATATAAAATCCGGTGAACCATTTTAGTTGGTATTTCCATACACACACGAAGTTTGCCTTACTTGAAATCTTGTTAAATATCCTGAAAGAGTACCTTAATCATTTATGTGAGAAGGAAACTTGAAAATGTCTGAGACCCTCTTATTTTTGGGTTTCATTCTCCATGTTACGAGTATTTCTTTCACTGTGTAATAAGCAGTTTGAGCTTTTGGCAGGCCTTCCTACTTTTTGAGTGCCTTCCTTCTTTCTTCTCTTATACACCATAGTCTGTTACAAAGAGCTATTAACTGGGAATTGGGAATTCTGAGTTCTAATGCCAACTCTGATACTAATGGATCCATTTGATTTATTGGTCTCAGATTCGCTGTGAAATGGGGACCTGAACTAGATCTCCTGGATACTTTTTAAGTTTAAATGCTGTGATTTGAGAAGTAGGGCATTTATCTGAAAACCTATTACACCCCCTTCCCCAATTTTTTTTTACTGAGTGATCATTTACTGAATGGATATTTCTCCTAAAAGGAGTTTGCTGAAACATAAATTCACTGAGTGGCAATTTTGTTAAATTTACCAAGTACTCTGGTTTATTAGTTGCTTAAGAACTAGTTTTCCAAATTATCAACTGCCTAAAATATGTTTCTATTAACTACATATGACATTTATCACAAATCACACTGCATTAGTCACAAAATCTTTTGAAATTTTTGGTGGGAAGTAATTAGTTTTAATTTGGTTTTAATTTTTCCACAGCAATTTCACCACAGACATTTAGCAACAGAAATATTTATCAGAACAGCCCAGCTGAGTGCCAATTTGTCATTGATATTTTATATATGGAATTCTTTACAGTTGCTTAAAAGTGAAGCTATATATTTATTTAGTTGTAGTGGTTAACAAATGTGTGAATTAAGAGAAGTATAGAATGCATTTAATGGGTGAAAAATGTGTTAAAAGAAATAAACCTTCCCTGTTCTCATTTATAAACTCCATGACATTCAAGACATGCACAGCCCTTTAATTTAAAATAAATGCCCATTCTCAAAAGTCATTGGCCCAGAAAATGGTGAAATTCCAGAATATAGTTATGGGTAGGCTATAGTGTGCTGGCTTGTAGCAAAATTTCAGATAAATTTAAACTTTGAACTCATCAATGTAAGTGTCAAAGAAGTCTTCAAAGGCCCTATAAAACTTTTATTCAATACAAATTATGTCCACAGGATAAATGGTTAAAAGAAACAAATTTTGAATGAATTGGTCAATTTGTCAAATTGGCCATTAGGCAAAATGATTCTTAGCAAGTTGATTGTTGGAAAAGTAAACTTAGTGTTATCATACCCCCATCACCATCTCTACCAGGGGTGGGGGGCAGTGAAACTGTAATGGAAGAGTACTACTGCCTTTAGAATTAGAGTGTATTTTCCTCAGCCATGCCCTATAGCCAAAGTTGGAACTATTTGGAAGGTCTTCTGCCTCTGTGTGTATATATGCATGTGTGTAATGTACTTACTATGTGTCCAGCTTATCTTTTGATGCTAAATATCCATATTGTGTGTGTGTGTGTGAGCACGCACGCGCGTGCGCCACGGCCACCACAACACAGGCTTTCTGAGACATTGAAGAAGTACAATAAAATGTCTGGGTGAGAACTGAGAAATTTTTATTTTTCTCTGCTCTTACGATGACCGTAGCAAAATATGTCCCATATGAATATTTGACTGAAGTAACAAAACAAATAATCAATGTATATGATGAATCACTTGGCGTATGCCAAGGAAAGGTTGTCCTATGCTGAAGCAGGAATAGAGTTGTTAGCTGGACTAGAGGACTATTCTAGAACATTGGTATGGCGCTTAGTATTTCTGAACACTGCCTTTGGCCTGTAACCTTCCTTAAAACTCTGTTTGCCTTCCAGTTACTACCCTTGATTGCAGTGCCATTAGGTAGTAGCGTTAAATATATTTTTCTTGGACTTGCTGAAGGTCATTTGTGAATGTAAAGATCAGGGAACAACAACTCCTGGCACTTGTGCCAAAGACCTTTCGGTTTCACCAAAAATCAGTTTTTTTGTGAATTACCTAGTTGAGACAGTCCCTTCTTTTGGCATCTAAGAAGCTGCAGCCAGTCATTCTTACTACTTTAGTAGTGGAATTGATGGTGGGCACCTGAGAGCTCAACTCTTAAGATTTTAGAAGATGTTGTACTTTTTTTGAACATTTTCTGAGCCCTGATTCAAATTCCAACAAGCCTATTTGTGTTAATGCCTCAGCAGAAGTGATATAGAACCCACGACTCAGCATTTTTATTGGAGTTTGCCGAGATCTACAAAATAGAATAGACAGCCATCTTGTCAGGTACTCAGCATTGCTGGAAATGAAATTAATATTTTTTGGAGGATAACATGTGGAACATTAGTAACTGTGTTAAAAAATTACAGCATGTCCAATTTCTATATTGTAGAAGATGAAAAATATGGAAAAGACTGCTATTTAGACAGGACTACACAGCAGTTGGTCTGTAGAACATTTAAATTATCATATTATAAGCCTAATACAGCATATTGCTAGGTTAAAAAAAGAAAGAAAAAAACCCCAATTTTTGCTACCGGAACCTAATAGATGGTATGGTAATTCAAGTCCTCACTCTGCCCATTTCTAGCTATGTGACCTTGGGGCTCATAGAGTTATTTAAGCTTTGGGCCTAAGTTTTATCATCCATAAAAGTGAGATAATAATAGTACCTACCTCACAGGATTTCTGGTTAGATTAAATAAAGCATGTAAAATCCTTACATAAATGTGTTAACTAATTTTAACTAGAGGATTCTTGAAATACCCTTTTTTTGTGAAAAGTTTCAATGACTGTTAAGAGAACATAGAAGAATGTCAGTTGAATGTTGCCAAGCTCAATTAAATTTCAAGTTGTTAATTAATGATGAAGTTAGAACAATTACTATTAGGCTAATTACTAATTCTTAGCATTTCAGCTATGAAAATTAAAGATCTCTGAGTGCTTCTGTCTCATAAAAACAAAGGAAGCATACCAGGCTACTTTTTCTAAGATGACATGATTAGAGCATTGGATCTGAATCCACAATTCAGTGAATCAGGTGTACTTATTAAAATAGTAATTGATGTGTCAGGAGGTTCAGAGCAATAGCTGAAGACTTAATTTGCTCATTTGAGTTTATTTAATCCTTATCTTGTTTCTTTATAAAAAAAAATTATACACAAAATCTGTTAAGGCTTACAAATATTAGAATATGGGGGTTGTTATAAAATTTTGCCATAATGGGAATTGAAAGTGAAGTCACATTAGAAAATTAAGAGAAAACATTCTTAATGAATAAATTGATTGGAACTGGCTCTAGTAGAAAACTATTTTTATACAATTTTTAAGTGTTAAATGCATCTGATATAGCATAGTTTAATAGTAATGTTTCAGAAGGGTCTTAAACTCATCCTCTTTGTAGATTCATCTGTTCATTCAACAAATTGAAGATCCTCTGTGTCTTAGGCAGTGTTTCATATTTGTAGGTGAAAAAGATAAGCGTAGTCCATGTGCTCAGGGTGTTTATAATCTGGTTGGAGAGACAGTTACATTACAATACGATAACTGCTACTGGCTGAGTAAAAATAAGATGCTGTAGGAACACTCAGACAAACACCAGACCCAGACTTATTTAGAAGCAGGGAGGGCAGGGAGAGGGAAGAGTGGTGGTGGTTTGGGAGACTATCTGGGGGAAGTGGAATTTATCCTGAGATCTGAAAGATGAAGAGGAGAAGAGGTGGGAAGGAAAAATTGTTTGAGTCAGCGGGAACTCTTGTTTCTCATCCATTAAAGTGGGATTGGGGAACTTCCCCTTCTAGGATTGGGGAACTGAGAGTAGTTCCATATGGCTGGATTGTATATAGTACTCTCTGGAAAATGGTGGGCAGGAGCTATATTCTAAAGAGCCTTAAAAGCCCTGTTGAGGGCTTTGCAGTTTATCCTGAGGACACTGGGAACCTGTTGTAGGGAGTGGCCTCAACTCTATGGAGCCAGAGAGATGAAGATATGTGAATAGATTTTTTGAGAGATGAGGAAGCAGAAGCATTGGCCTCAGTGATTGATTAGATTTGGGAATTGAGAGGAGAAAGTTTGGTGATAAAAGGAATGATAGGACAGTTACTTTTAATGTATTTTAAGGGATAAAGGAAGAGTTCTCCCCTCTCTTTTAGCCTCCTTGGAAGACCATCAAAGGTTAGGAGGGGGAGGGAGTGTGGCAATAAAACTTATTATGTGAAATTTCACACTTACATAAAACATCACATAATGACAATAGCTTTTAATAATAAAGAACTTGGGCTTCCCTGGTGGCGCAGTCGTTGAGAGTCCGCCTGCCGTTGCAGGGGACGCGGGTTCGTGCCCCGGTCCGGGAGGATCCCACATGCCGCGGAACGGCTGGGCCCGTGAGCCATGGCCGCTGAGCCTGCGTGTCCGGAGCCTGTGCTCCGCAACGGGAGAGGCCACAACAGTGAGAGGCCCGCGTACCGCAAAAAAGAAAGAAAGAAAGAAAGAACTTATAGGTGACTTTAAGCATATTAATAATCCTAGCTAAGGGGTATTAACCATAGATTTATGAGACAGCCTAAGATTACCCACTTTAGAAGGAACTATTGTTTTTGGAGCCAAGAAAACGCTTTAGAGTGAGTTGGAAGGACAGCCATGTTCAGAGTGCATCACCAATTCCATAAAAGAAGCTCCAAAGGAAGTGTTTTTGGTTCAGTGTAATTGACTTATTTCAAGTTTTACTGATTTTTAGAGAGAAATAAATTTTCTGTTAAGTTTGAGAATGCACAGAGTTAGCTAGAATCTTCAGTCTGTTTTAATTTTCATCTTTTAGCCAAACTTTTTTTCCAAGTGTGTACATATGCATTTTATAATGAAAGTGTAAAAATTTCACTTGATTAACAGCATTATGTTTTAGAGCAATTATTTCCAGAATTTATGTATGTGTGAATATATAGATTTTTTTTCAAGTCCACCCACTCCCATGTTCACTACATTTGCCAAAAAAATGGAAGTAATGAGAATTCAGTTCTTTAAGATACTGTACATTTAAAGTGGGGTATATTATTTCCATTATTAGCAATGTTATTATACAGTATTATTTTCCCCTTTTAGATGTGTTGATCTCTTTGAGCCTGTCATTGGAATAGTTAGGAACTGCAAAAGGCTCTATTCTTTACTCTTATAAAAAGAAAAAGAAATAAGATAGAAAAAAAAAAAACAGAAAAATTTTTTGCGTGGGGAAGAGAATCCAAGAAGAAAGTTGTTATTGGAGCCTTTTTTGGTGTGAAGAAAATTAAGAATTCCTGTTTTACTTCACTCCCTGTAAAATCCAAAGAAAATCCTGCTTGAAAGCAACATTACCTGCTTGTTTTCTTTTGTGGCTCTTTAAGTAATGCTGCCTTTTAAGCCAATCTTTGCCCTCTCTTTGAAGAAAATAGTATGGATACTTCCATGTGTGTGGCTAAGACCCCACTAGTAAGTGTAGAGGAAAAAAGATAAAACTTGTGTGTAAAGTTTAGGGTATGTAGAAAGAATAAACAGATGTTACTAGGGCTAGTTTAAAAAGGGGGTACCTGTTTCCTTGGTAGGACTAAACACTTAGATTCACCACCTATATCCTCTTCCAGCTTGAGATCTATGGAAGAGGCGCCACTGCTCTTATGAGTTTGAATACAAGGGAGCAGAATTGAAATTCATGTCTTTATTCTAGATTGGACAATAGGTTCTGGCGAGTGTCATAAGGAAAGGATCATATTTGACATTTGGGAATGTGTATTACTGTAGATTTCCTTCTTTCAGCAGAAAATGACACAGATCGTGGAACTAGCAATGAATGGATCTGTAGATATAATCTCTAGATAAATTTTTAAAATAGACTATTGCATTAGAAACATTGAAAATGTTGTGTTTTAGATTTAGAGCCCTTTGAGAGTTTTGAGCCACTCAGTGGGAAGGGAGACAGAGCTCTTACCCAGCTACCGAACAGATCAAATACTATACAGGTATTTTGGGGATTAAAAGGGCTGTTTTACAGAATCTAAGACTGACTTTTTGGGATGGCTCCAGGGTGAGATGGGTCTCTGGAGCTCATGTTGCTTTTGACCAGCAAGCCCAAGGTTAGCTTGAGGCCCCCCAAAGTTATGATCATTGGTTTGGGAAGGCCCATATTTCAGGAGTCCTTAGGAGTTACACTGATGTCACTGTATACCCTTAAGAATTTTACCAAATCATGCAATTTTATATCTGTGAATAAAATTACAATGTAGGCTGCATATTATTTGGCAACCTGCTTTTTATGCTTACAATATTATGAATATCTTTCCATGCTGACTGTTATAGATCTGTATAGTATTCCGCTATAGGGATATAGAATTTATTAGGGATAATTATAGGGATATAGTTTATTCGTTTCCCAATTACAGACATTTCAGTTGCTTATTATTGGCTGTCATAAGTAGTACTAGTGAACATCTTTGTGTTTGTGTATAATATTACGTATAGATACTAACCTAAATGGACCCTCATTTGACTTTTTTTTTTTTTGCGGTACGTGGGCCTCTCACTGCTGTGGCCTCTCCCATTGCGGAGCACAGGCTCCGGACCCACAGGCTCAGTGGCCGTGGCTCACGAGCCCAGCCACTCCGCAGCATGTGGGATCTTCCCGGACTGGGGCACGAACCCGCGTCCCCTGCATCGGCAGGCAGACTCTCAACCACTGCGCCACCAGGGAAGCCTGACTGTTTTTTTTTTTTAAGACAAACTTAAATTCTTGATAGTAAATGAATCTCATATTATTTCCTCTTCCTTCCATAAAATATTCTGTGAACACAAGGTTAGTGCATATCTCTTTTAACCCGTGATATGCTTTTCTATATCATAAGCGTTATAGCTTTGGTGGCATCATAATGCTCACATACTAGGTACAGTACGTATTTGCCATTCACGTGATATTTGTGTCTATTTGTTCAAATTTAGAATCCTTTCTTAGTGCCGAAAGTGTCTATAGACTATTTCTTTTAAAGTTGATTTCACTAAAATAGCCTCACTGCTGTTGCTGTTTGTGTAGCTGACTAGGATCCAGTGTCAGGGTGCCATTACTGGAGTGAGACAGACCTTGGCTTGAATCCTGACTTCATCTCTTAATAGTTCTGTGATCTGGGCAAGTTACTTAATCTCTAAACCTTACTTTTCTGTGCTATAAAATGGGAATATCTACTTCATGGTTGAAATTAGGGTTAAATGTATGCAAAGATGTAAAGCATCTGTCACATAGTAAATGCTCAGTATATGGTAGCTATTCTTATTACTATAATGAAATGATTGATTTATGATAAGATGTTCTTTGTTCATCACTTTTCAGTTCTAAGTGCTATTATCATTAAATACTCCATCTCATAGGTTCTAGTCACTGTCAGGATTGGATTGACGAACAGTAAGAAACATTTACAGGTTTGCCTCATAGATTTTGGTAAGAATCTTTCTGTATGTTACGTCATTTTGTTCTCAGACTCTTCTTCCAGTAAGCAAAATGTAGGATACTCAGAAATTTTTATTTGTTGGTTTTCTTTTTCTTTTCTTTTAGCTTTTATGTGAGCACTCCCAGTTTTTAGCTTATGTCATCTAGATGAGACCAATTTGCCTATTAATTCATGAATGTGCATGAGAGAAAATGCCAGGATGGCATCAGCAATAGACTGGACAAGCACCTGGTGGTCTTTTCTCCAGAATCACTTCTGTGCCTGATAACAGCTTCTCTTGATAACTAGAAACAATTAACACATAACAAAATTTTTGCATCATTTCAGCAGTGTGGCTTCAGTAATATGTTAATATATTGTTTTATTTTTTAATTAATTCATTAAGATAAAAACTGTTAAAGTAATTTGACTTGTCTTCTCCAAAGAAACAGTTTTTCATTATCTATTCTGAGTCAAAGGAAGAATTAGTTAAGAAAAAATCTTTGTTTGAAAAGTGAAAAAAGTTACCCAGGCAACCTGTATATGTTACTAGTGTGCTGATTAATCATCGCCAACATTAATCTCTGTCATCAGTTATCACAGGAAGATGACTGCCGAACAGTCTACACTATTATCATTCCATCATTTTCCTACAGATCAATTTAGTATAAAAGATTAATTGTACATAGTCAGGAGGATTACAACATCAAACCTAAATAAAGAAGCAGAGCTTTTATAGTATAGAAAATCATGAATTTTCCTTTTACATCTCTTCAGTTACCTGATATATTGATTTGATAAAGCCCTGTGTTTTACAATGAATAAACTTTTCACAGAGGTATATATTAAGTAAAAAAGTCTGACTGTAGTTTATAGCTTAACCAGTTTCTTTCATTTGTACTCGGTAAAGTGGAAAAAAAACAAAGTCATAGAGTTTTACATTTGTAGGTAAATTAATCAGCTCAATATATTTTTGTCAATTTCAAAAAAAAAAAAGTATCACATTATTTTTAACCATATATATATAAATTCTAATATGCCCCATTATTTTACATTATATTGTTGACTTTGAAAGATGCTTAATATTCTTAATTTTTTTCTAAAGAATTAGAATAATCTTAATATTTTCATCATCTACTCCAGAATAGTCAGAAATGTATACATTTCATCCTGATTTTATGTTCAGGAAAGTACATATCAGCTATTTCTTTCCAAAAACCATGACTTATTTTAGTTGTCTAATTTTAATAAATAGAGGTTTCAATTGCTGTATTATATATGCTAGTATTTATTTTCTAACATTTATTCAAGAATGCTGATGCTTAATCAGAGTATTAGTAATAAAATCTTATGCTGTAAAACTTCTGTTATGATTTGGGATCTTTCTCTGTGAAAGCACACTGATGGTAAACTCCTTGTTGTGTATTTTAAAAGTAGTAATTTTAGATTATGACAGTTGTTTTCTGTAAATAGCCTTCCTCTGCTCTTAAGTTGAACCAGGTTTCTAAGTAAATAATTTATTCTTTAATGTCACATTTTAGGTGTGATTTATTTTCACTATACAAATAAGTGACTATCATAATAATACTGGTTAATTTGGTTCAAATAGGAATTGGAATTACCATCTTTTGTTTTTCTGTACTAAGGAAAAAGGAAGGAAGTTCTCTGTTGTACTTGAAAATTAAATTACAGGTTTTTATTTTCTGTACTGGATTAAAACCTGTTACATTCCTCAGTGTAAAAAAACAATATAGTCAGTCAGTGGAGTGGAACCAAACTTTGCAGACTTTGCTTTTTTTAGAAAGCAAATTATTTCAGGAAGAAAAACCCCCCCAAAATTAGATGATACTACCTATTTTTAAGCGAGCCCAGTTATATAGTTCTGTTTGATAAGTAATTGATTAGGTCAGACTATTTAAGCATTTAATCTGGCATGTACATTGTGTGTGATGAAAGGAATCCAGCTGTGAATTCGAGTGTATTAAATAATCTTCAGGAAGTTTCACAAAGAACATTTGAATGCCTTGAAACTTGCAATAATGCATGTTTGTTCCAAACACATTTGCTTTGCCTAGGTTTTGCCCATCAGGTTAAAGAAACGGTAATCTTTTTGCATTCAGCAGCTGGGTTTTTGCAATATTCTTTTCCTTCTTCTAGGGGTTAATTAGCCTTCTTTCAAAATGTGGCCTATTTAGCTGTAGATTCGCATGATTCAGCCAGAGCTGGCTATGCAAAGCAGAACCATGAACAGGCGGGTGTGTCTAACTGCTTAATTAGCCAGAATAAAAAAGTCCTTTGTCAAACAAGCATCTGTTGCTCTTGACACACCTGACAGCCACATTAGGCAAGGATGACTAGACTGAAATCGTGTATGTCTCTCCTGCAAGAATATACAACTCATTTACATATAGGCTGCATCATGGACAAACTGCAGGGGGTTTATTTAGCTTATCAAAAAGGATTAATGTGACTGCATTTGTGGCTGATAAACAAATATCACTTGAAAGGAGGCTGTGAAGGAACTAAACTAACCAAATTACTCCCAAACATAAACAGAGTACCAGAAACCACTGCTAGATGAATGGGAACACCTTACATGTACACACAAACCTTTATACTGGATCTAAAACAAAACCTACAAATGAAGCATGCTAAGACAGTGCCCTCATGTGATGATCCCTGCTTTGAAGAAATTTTGGAAAACTACCAGAATACTCTAAATCTGTCAGTGGGTTTAAATGATCTGTTTAGTTCTAGTTCTGTGAAAAATGCCAGTGGTAGTTTGACTGGGATTGCACTGAATCTGTAGATTGCTTTGGGTAGTAGAGTCATTTTCACAATGTTGATTCTTCCAATCCAAGAACATGGTATATCTCTCCATCTATTAGTATCATCTTTAATTTCTTTCATCAGTGTCTTATAATTCTCTGCATACAGGTCTTTTGTCTCCTTAGGTAGGTTTATTCGTAGATATTTTATTCTTTTTGTTGCAGTGGTAAATGGGAGTGTTTTCTTGATTTCACTTTCAGAATTTTCATCATTAGTGTATAGGAATACCAGAGATTTCTGTGCATTAATTTTGTATCCTGCTACTTTACCAAATTCATTGATTAGCTCTAGTAGTTTTCTGGTAGCATCTTTAGGATTCTCTATGTATAGTATCATGTCATCTGCAAACAGTGACAGCATTACTTCTTCTTTTCCGATTTGGATTCCTTTTATTTCCTTTTCTTCTCTGATTGCTGTGGCCGAAACTTCCAAAACTATGTTGAATAAGAGTGGTGAGAGTGGGCAACCTTGTCTTGTTCCTGATCTTAGTGGAAATGGTTTCAGTTTTTCACCATTGAGGACGATGTTGGCTGTGGGTTTGTCATACATGGCCTTTATTATGTTGAGGAAAGTTCCCTCTATGCCTACTTTCTTCAGGGTTTTTATCATAAATGGGTGTTGAATTTTGTCGAAAGCTTTCTCTGCATCTTTTGAGATGATCATATGGTTTTTCTCCTTCAATTTGTTAATATGGTGTATCACATTGATTGATTTGCATATACTGAAGAATCCTTACATTCCTGGCATAAACCCCACTTGGTCATCGTGTATGATCCTTTTAATGTGCTGTTGGATTCTGTCTTCTAGTATTTTGTTGAGGCACAAAAACAGAAATGTAGATCAATGGAACAGGATAGAAAGCCCAGAAATAAACCCACACACACATGGTCACCTTATCTTTGATAAAGGAGGCAGGAATGTACAGTGGAGAAAGAACAGCCTCTTCAATAAGTGGTGCTGGGAAAACTGGGCAGGTACATGTAAAAGTATGAGAGTAGAACACTCCCTAACACCATACACAAAAATAAGCTCAAAGTAGATTAAAGACCTAAATGTAAGGCCAGAAGCTATCAAACTCTTAGAGGAAAACATAGGCAGAACACTCTATGACAGAAATCACAGCAAGATTCTTTTTGACCCACCTCCCAGAGAAATGGAAATAAAAACAAAAATAAACAAATGGGACCTAATGAAACTTCAAAGCTTTTGCACAGCAAAGGAAATCATAAACAAGACCAAAAGACAACCCTCAGAATGGGAGAAAATATTTGCAAATGAAGCAACTGACAAAGGATTAATCTCCAAAATATACAAGCAGCTCATGCAGCTCAATAACAAAAAAACAAACAACCCAATCCAAAAATGGGCAGAAGACCTAAATAGACATTTCTCCAAAGAAGATATACAGACTGCCAACAAACAC
>RJWK010037012.1:0-21460 GCA_004363435.1 Platanista minor | reverse complement strand
TCTTTTTTCTCTTCTCCTTCTGGAACCCCTATAATTCGAATGTTGGTGCGTTTAATGTTGTCCCAGAGGTCTCTGAGACTGTCCTCAGTTCTTTTCATTCTTTTTTCCTTATTCTGCTCTGCAGTAGTTATTTCTACTATTTTATCTTCCAGGTCACTTATCCGTTCTTCTGCCTCAGTTATTCTGCTATTGATCCCATGTAGAGCATTTTTAATTTCATTTATTGTGTTGTTCATTGTTGCTTGTTTCATCTTTAGTTCTTCTAGGTCCTTGTTAATTCTATTTCCAAGGTTTTGGATCATCTTTACTATCATTATTCTGAATTCTTTTTCAGATAGACTTCCTATTTCCTCTTCATTTGTTAGGTCTTGTGGGATTTTATCTTGCTCCTTCATCTGCTGTGTGTTTTTCTGTCTTCTCATTTTGCTTATCTTACTGTGTTTGGGGTCTCCTTTTTGCAGGCTTCAGTTTCGTAGTTCCTGTTATTTTTGTTGTCTGTCCCCAGTGGCTATAGTTGGTTCAGTGGGTTCTGTGGGCTTCCTGGTGGAGAGGACTAGTGCCTGTGTTCTGGTGGATAAGGCTGGATCTTGTTTTTCTGGTGGGCCAGTCCACATCTGGTGGTGTGTTTTGGGGTGTCTGTGGCCTTATTATGATTTTAGGCACCCTTTTTGCTAATGGGTGGGGTTGTGTTCCTGTCTTGCTAGTTGTTTCGCATAGGGTGTCCATAGCTTGCTGGTCGTTGAGTGAAGCTGGGTGCTGGTGTTGAGGTGGAGATCTATGGGAGATTTTCGCTGTTTGATATTATGTGTAGTTGGGAGGTCTCTTGTAGACCAGTGTTCTGAAGTTGGCTCTCCCACCTCAGAGGCACAGCACTGACTCCTGGCTGCAGCACCAACAGCCTTTCATCCACATGGCTCAGAATAAAAGGGAGAAAAAGTGGAAGGAAGGAAGGAAGGAAGGAAGGAAGGAAAGAAAAAGAAAGAAAAAGGAAGGAAGGAAGAAAGGAAGAAATAAAGAGGATAAAATAGAATAATGTTAGATAAAATAAAATAAGATTATTAAAATAAAAATTGTTAAGATAGAAAAAATTTTTTAAAGTTAAAAAACAAACAAACAAAATGGACAGATAGAACCCTAGGACAAATTGTGAAAGCAAAGCTATACAGACAAAATCTCACAGAGAAGAATACACATACACACTCACAAAAATAGGAAAAGGGGAAAAAATAATAAATCTTGCTCTCAAAGTCCACCTCCTCAATTTGGGATAATTCGTTGTCTATTCATGTATTCCACAGATGCAGGGTACATCAAGTTGATTGTGGGGATTTAATCCGCTGCTCCTGAGGCTGTTGGGAGAGATTTCCCTTTCTCTTCTTTGTTTGCACAGCTCCTGGGGTTCAGCTTTGGATTTGGCCCTGAGTCTGAATGTAGGCCTCAGGAGGGCGTCTGTTCTTCACTCAGACAGGACGGGGTTAAAGGAGCAGCTGACTCGGGGGCTCTGGCTCACTCAGCGGGGAGGGAGGGGCACAGAGTGTGGGGAGAGCCTGCGGCGGCAGAGGCCAGCGGGACGTTGCACCAGCTTTATGCGCTCTTTGCGTTCTCCCAGGGAAGTTGTCCCTGGATCACGGAACCCTGGTGGTGGCGGGCTGCACAGGCTCCAGGAGGGGAGGTGTGGAGAGTGACCTGTGCTCGCACACAGGCTTCTTGATGGCGGCGGCAGCAGCCTTAGCGTCTCAGGCCCGTCTCTGGGGTCCGCTCTGTTAGCCGCGGCTCACGCCTGTCTCTGGAGCTCCTTTAAGCAGTGCTCTTAATCCCCTCTCCTCGCGAACCAGGAAACAAAGAGGCAAGAAAAAGTCTCTTGCCTCTTCGGCAGGTCCAGACTTTCCCCGACTCCCTCCCGGCTAGCCGTAGCGCACTAAACCCCTGCAGGCTGTGTTCACGCCGTCATCCCCAGCCCTCTCCCTGCGCTCCGACCAAAGCCTGAGCCTCAGCTCCCAGCACCGCCTGCCCTGGCAGGGGAGCAGACAAGCCTCTCGGGCTGGTGAGTGCCAGTTGGCGCCGATCCTCCATTCGGGAATCTCTCCGCTTTGTCCTCCACGCCCCTTTTGCTGTGCTATCCTCCGCGACTCCAAAACTTCCCCCTCCGCCACCCGCAGTCTCCGCCCGCGCAGGGGCTTCCTAGTGTGTGGAAACCTTTCCTCCTTCACAGCTCCCTCCCACTGGTGCCGGTCCCATCCCTATCCTTCTGTCTCTGTTTTTTTCGTTTTTTGTTTGCCCTACCCAGGTACGTGGGGAATTTCTTGCCTTTTGGGAGGTCTGAGGTCTTCTGCCAGCGTTCAGTAGGTGTTCTGTAGGAGTTGTTCCACGTGTAGATGTATTTCTGGTGTATCTGTGGGGAGGAAGGTGATCTCTGCATCTTACTCTTCCGCCATCTTCTCTATCTCCTTATTTGGGAATCTTGAAGCTAGGAAACCAAGGCCAATGAACTCCATCAGATTCCTCCTTCAGTGTCTATAAGTTTGGTGAATTCTTCCCTTCTTGAAGTAGCTCAAATAGCCTGAGACGCCTGGCTTTATTTGTCTCTTGTGTAATTAATCAGAACAGAGCTCCTTTATGAGATTTCATGATCTAATTTATTAATACCCTTGGAAGTTAGGAAAATATTATATACCCATAAAGAGAGGTAGAAGCCTTTCTGAATTATAGACATAGACATACAGATGGAGAGCTTAATGCTTCAGTTCTATAGTTTCAGCCACCAGTCAAGAGTTGGCACAGAAATAGCAAACACTCTGGTCTAGATATCAAAGAACAGTTCTCCTTCCCAGTGAGCACAAATTCTTGACTGGCTTGAGCTCAAAATAAACAAATAGACGAAAAAAACAAACAAATTCTCTGTCTTCTCTAACACAACAACAACATAAAAAGACCTCTACAGTCTATTAATGCAGTTTTGGAGATTGCCAAAATGGTCATACATTCAAACCAAATTCCTAACCTTTGCTGACACCGATGGGGAACAATTGATCAGTCATAAATGAAATATACACATACATAATTAGTGGAAATTAAAAAAAAACCAAGGGCTTCCCTGGTGGCGCAGTGGTTGAGAGTCTGCCTGCTGATGCAGGGGACACGGGTTCGTGCCCCGGTCAGGGAGGATCCCACATACCGCGGAGCAGCTGGGCCCGTGAGCCATGGCCGCTGAGCCTGCGCATCCAGAGCCTGTGCTCCACAACGGGAGAGGCCACAACAGTGAGAGGCCCGCGTACCGCAAAAAAAAAAAAAAAAAGATAAAAAATAAAAAAAATAACAAACAAACAAACAACCTAGAGAAGTGGAGAGTCAGCAAAGTTCAAGATAAATTGCTGTTTGGCATTCATCTCTGGGAGTAAAGATAATATGTGTCTGGCCTCAAGCTATCCATTGGGTGCACTTTCCTGGCAATGCAGTTTACTCAGTTGTGTCAGGTGAATTCATTGAGCATCTTGGTGGAGGACATCCAGAAAGATCATTAATTGAAAAAAAAAAAAGGTAAAATCATGATTCCAATACAAACGTAAAATAAATGTGTCAAGATTTTATTTAACCCATTTATTAATGAGAGATCCAGTAAGATATCATTACCAGTTCCTCATCCCCAGTAATTAAGAAAAAACACCCCAAACTCAGAATGGAGTCTCATTGGTCTGGCTTAAGTCGTTTATGCCCACATGTGAACTGATCACTATGGCCAGGGAAATGGAATTCTCTGATTGTCCATGTTTAGGTCTATGCCCACAGATGGACTGAGGATGGGGGTGGGGTGGCTCCTCAACAAAAAATCGGGGTATTGTTATTGACAGTAAGAAAGGAGGGTGAATGCTGGGCAGACAAAAACAACAGCTGTCCACTCCATCAACCCAGTGTTTGGCTGGGTAAGAGCAGGAAAACTATAGACTTGAGAGCCTAGTTTGTTTACTATATATAGGTCATATAAAAATGGAGTGTTTGATTAAGAAAGATATTTTGGATATACACTTGACCAAGCTTGACAAATGGATTCATATGGGAGTGAAGTATGTCAGTCTTGTACCCTGTGGATCTAGGATGATGATGGAAGTCATAATAAAAATGGAGAACACAAAGAAAGAGCAGATATGGGGATAAGATGAAGAGCACAGTCTAAACACCTTAAGGTGTATTGGGACTTTGGTATATTTCCGGGCTGAGTCAAAGAAACTAATAGTGCAGGGAAGGGTGAGATAAAAAAGAAGGGATGATGGATTGGGCAAGAGCTCAGCAGAGATGGGATTCAATGGAAGGGTTGGTGTTGCAAATAGATTGGTATGCTTTTTCTTCAGAAACAGAAGGGAACGGTCAGAGGAGAGCTAAAGATATGGATACATTTTGAAAAAGAAGGGAGAGGAACTGAGGAAGTTTATGTAGGGTGACTTCAAATCCCTTGAGACAGAGGTGGATTTGCCATGAATCTAATGAAACTTAAAGCTTCAGAACCCCTTACTTTCATGGGCCCCTCCCTTTTCTAGTAATGTGTTCACATGTTTTTATAAGATTTGCAAATGTACAATATTTAAATTGTGTTTGCTTAAGATTGCTGTCTCTTTCCACTCCAGCTTCCTATTTGTCACACTTTTCCCTCATGTGGATTGACTTTGGAGTGTGGAGGACATTCTGAGGATCTGGCTACAGGGAAGTAAGTTGGGGATATATTTAATTAGGTTTAGTGGGGTGTATTTATTTTGTTCTCAGTCACTTCTGTGTATAGTTAAGTCGTTCGTAGCAATCCCGGTGTAGGAATGACATCCAGGAATAATCTACAGCCCACTGAGCTGACTTAACCTGGCATCATGACATGAAGGTGTGTGGCCAAAGGTCATAACCCCAAACGAACATTTTCTACAGTGCTTGGCATCAGGAGTGTGTGGATAGTGGAGGAGAAACAAAGTTTGAAAAATAAGGAGTCATAAACTAATCTATGGGAATTTCTTCCATATCTTATAGCTTATATATGAAAGAAACTTAATGGAGGTTTTCCTAAATTTGACAATGATTCTAAAAATTTGCTTCACATCACCAGTAACAGAATTGGGAAGATGAAAGAAACTCTCCTAAAATATCAATTTAAAAAACCCACAAATTTTGATCAACTATGCTAAGGGAAAGATAATGACCTTTCTGTTCTCTCTATAAAAAATTATATTATAAAGCCATTGTCATAAGAAGAGATGATCACAGAGTTTGCAGGCAAAAAATTGTAAGAAAAATATAGAGATATGTCAGGCAGTTAATTACTAAAAACATTATGTATTTTACATATGTTATGATGATTTGGTATTTTCCACATTTAAAAAATTTGTTCTTTGCATTATTTCTATATTGTATTCATCATTTTGTATTCTTTTCCTTAAAGAACCCCTCTCCCCAAATTGTATAAGCTTCAGGCTTCACAGAACCTCCTAGGAGGCTAGGTCATCCGTGCATTTGGAGGGGGGGTGTGGGAGTATGGTGTGAGTTTCTATTTGAGGGATTAAAGAGAGTGGAAAAAGTATGGAGTGATGATTGTAAAACTGGGCTTAAGAGTCAGTCAGTGAAGAGAGTGGCCCTGGGGCATCAGCTGAGGCTACATATCCTATCTTCATTTTTTGATACAGATAATACTGGACAGGAATCCCTGGTAAAAACAGCATAGCACCATTATAGATTTTGAGCAAGCAGTGATCAGTGTCAGATTTAAGATTTTAAAAATGGATTCAATAGCTGATAGAATAAATATAGGTAACTCCTCTGGTAGAATCCTATCAATCCGTTGATGATTCACTAACATATGATCCTGAGATGATCTCGCTTTTCATTGTGTTTTGCCTCTCCATTACTGATTTATCTCTTGTTGTCATACCTGCGCTTACGGTGTTGGGATTCAGTTTGGGAGTCATTCACCATTGCGGTTCCTCTGACACACCTGTGTGCATAGCCTGCTCCATGGGGACAGGTCTCTTGTCTCTCTTGGTATTATCTGAAGTCAGGCATGTGGTCTGACCTCAATTAGTGAAAGTGAGTGTGTGGTTGTGAATAGGAAAAAGTAGTAGATGTGAAAAAGAATAAGTGGTTATCACTGGGATGGAACAACAGGTGTCACTTCTGGTGACAGTTTGAAACTACACTGCAAGTAATCGGTGCTACTAATAACTTGTTCTTACTAATTATGGAATGTTTGTGAATGATTTACATGAAGATAAATTATAGCTGATTTAATATAGCTCTTACCTGAATTTTGCTATGCTTCTCTTTAAGTGAGAGACAAAGTACTGGAATTACAGATGGGTGATCCTACTCTGATAAAGTGATCCCAGGTGTACATCAACTATTGTGGGAGTGAGGTAAAAAGGAGGTAAGAATCACTAGACTGAAGATGCTATACATGGAATGATGCTGCAGATCTTGTGTATGTTACTCTCAAATTTGCCCTCCTTTGGTTCCCAGGCTCTTTGAATAGAGGTGGGGGAATGTTTATACTGGGGAGCAATCTTCTGTGTAGAAGGTAGTTTGGCCCATGCACAGAGCAGGAACAAAACTAGACATGGAGGTCAGAAGTGACCAGGTCAAAGCTGATGCTCACTAAGCCATATGGCCCTGAATGAGTCATTTAGCTTTTCCCAGCTTTAGTTCCCCATCTGGAAAATGGGGTTGTAATGTGTGGAATACCTACTTCACAGGCTTTTTGTGAGAACCAAAGAGATTGTGACTGTAGCTGTGATTAGTATTTTGAGTGATCTGGTAGCAAGCAAGACCTTTAGTTTCTGTGGACTAAAGGTCTTGGAAATAGGCATCCTAACAACTCTTCACTCCTAAGTCTTTTCGTCCATTCCTCCCACAAACAGACACATACACTCTCAGTGAACCCTTCACCCGTCCCCTGCTCAAGTCTCTGCTTCCCAAGTGCTCCAGCGTACCACGTTTTAAACAAAAACTATTAGGAAAACTTTTAGATGAGTTGAGACCCCTGAAAAGGCTGGGCCCCATTTTTGGTAACATGTTGACAGGATGTTTGTGAATTAGTTCTGAAACTCATTACTTTCCCCCTAAATGGAAGTTTTCCTGGAAGGCCATAAAAATAGAAGGGATTAAAATTTTTACTAGGTTGATCAGGTTGCACACATCCTCTGGCCTGATACATCACAAATGAGAAAATAATAAAAGGAATTCAAACAGAGACTTTTTGCCAGAGGTCTTCTCAACATGTCATAAAACATTAGGAGATGATATGTAAGAGTCTGGAATCAGCCGTGCCTATAAACTATCACTCACTCACAGCCTGTGCATTCAGGGTGGGAGAAAACTTGAAGGGCATGAGGGGCTGCAGAAACAGGGCTTGTGAGCCAGCGAGAATGTACTCTTGGCCTGGCTTCTCCCCTCATCCTGTTTGGCTGTTCCAGTGCCTTCCTACCAAGGAAAATTGGAGCCTGGTTTGCTCGTGGCTGCTCTGACCAGCAGCTTCAGGCTCCATCTTGTTCTGATACTGAGGGCATCCAAAATGCTGGGCATGACATGTTACCCTGTGCCTAAAGCTTTTAAAATTCATTCTTTAAGAAGACAAGGCTAGAAGAATGATTTTATCAATAAAAATGGTGATTTCCTTTGGAGGAAGTTGAACAGTTCAGACAGTGACAACATCTCAGACATCATTCAGTTTACATTTCTTGACTCTTATTCACAGTCCATCCCCTGTAACTGGTTGGGGAGCTAGAATAGAGAGTGATCCTGCCTCACACCCCCACTCAACACTCTACTTGGCCCGTGTTTCTCACAGCATTTACCACTGACTTGTCTCCCCCATCTAGACTGTAAATCTATTGAGTGCCTGATATATTAGGCTTCAATAAATGTTTGCCTTTATGTTCTCCTCCTGACTAGGTTTATTAATTCATCTAGATTTAAAAATCATCTTTTCATTGATATAAGTTCATTCCAAATTATATAATCTCTCCTTGGCAACTATCTTCTTACGTATTCATGGATTTCTCATAGAAATCTCAAATTCAAAATGTAACAAATGTCAACAGAAGTCTGTTCCCCACCAGCCTGCCCTTCCCCACACCTGTTCTCAAGCTTTCTCTGTAAGTGTTACCAGACCAACTCAGTTATTCAAACTGGAAACTGAGAAGTCACTTTTATTGTTTTTGTCTGTTAGGTATTTTTATTTTTATTATTTTTAAATTTATTTTTTATTCAGGTAACATTAGTTTATAACATTATATGTTTCATGTGTGCAACATTATATTTTTACTTCTGTATACACTACAGTGTGTTCACCACCAAAAATAGTTTCCATCCATCACCACACAGTTGACCCCCTTTACCCATTTCACCCTCCTCCCTACTCCTTTCCCTCTGTTAACCACTATTCTGTTCTCTGTATTGGTGTGTTTGTTTTTGTTTGGTTTAGTTTGTTCATTTTTTTTTATTATGCATATAAGTAAAATTATGCAGTATCTGTCTTTCTTCATCTGACTTATTTCACTTAGCATGATATCCTCAAGTTTATCCATGCTGTTGCAAATGGCAAGATTTCATCTTTTGTATGCCTGAGTAGTATTCCATTGTGTGTGTGTGTGTGTATGAGTATATATATATATATATATATATATATATATATATATATATATACACACACACATATATATATATCTCACATCTTCTTTACCCATTCATCTGTTGGTGGGCACTTGGGTTGTTTCCATATCTTGGCTATTGTAAATAATGTGATAAACATAGGGATACATATATCTTTTAGAATTAATGTTTTTGTATTCTTTGGATAAATACCCAGAAGTGGGATAGCTGGATCATTTGGTAGTTTGGTAGTTATAGTCTTAATTTTTTTGAAGAATCTCCATGCTGTTCTCCATAGTGGCTGCACCAATTTACATTCCCACCAATAATATATGAGGGTTCCCTTAAGAAGTGACCTTTGGTTCTTCCCTTTCCCTGATCCAGACATTCAATTTACAGTCAAGGCCACCTTCAAATAATAAAAAATTTCCACATTGCTTCATTGACTTAGTACGGGTCACCATCATCTCTCACCTGGCCACAACAGTAGGCTCCCAAATGGTCTCATTTTCTGCATTCTTGTTGTTACCAACCCATTTTCCTATTCTCCACACAGTCTTCTTTTTTTCCCCTGCTTCCACACCCCCATCCACTTCTTACCTTCCTGTGTTAAACAACTCTCAGACATCTTAATATTTGTGTTACTGAACCAAACTTGGCTCCACTTGCCCATGCGCAGTAAAGCCAATCTACTGACACTGGGTTGTGGTGAAGGAAATTGCAGCATTTATTGCAGGGTGCCAAGCAAGGAGTCTGGGCAGTTAGTGCTTAAAAGGCCCGAGCTCCTTGCTTGGTGTCCTGCAATAAATGCTGCACTTTCCTTCACCACAACCCGGTGTCAGTAGATTGGCTTTACTGCACACTGGCAAGTGGACTCAAGTTTGGTTCAGTAACATTTGCACTCATAACTACTATACTATATATGTGTGTATAGTATAATATACACATATTATGTATGTACATATGTACATATACATTTGTATGTACATATGTATGTACACACACACACACACACAAACACACTTCTTTTTGCTAAACATAATCACAATAGTATTAGCATACTTTAAAATGTAATAATATTTAAAGATGTTATCAAATAATTTTGATTCAGTATTCAAATTCTCAGTTGTATCATAAATTTCATAGTTTCAATAGTTTTTAAAATATCAGAATCCAAATAAGATCTGTGTAATGTGATTCTTTCATATGTCTCATAAATCTATTTTAATCTCTAAGTCCCCCAATCCTCTTTTTTTCCCATGCAATTTATTTGTTAAAGAAACCAAACTATTTCTCATGAGTGTCTCACAATCTGGATTTTGCCTATTGCATCTTTATGTTACATTTTAATATGACCCTTTGTCCTTAGTATTTCTTGTAGATAGATTTGTAGATGGATTTAGAGGCTTGATTAAATTCAGGTTTGATTTTTTTTTTTTTTTCGAGATGACTACTTCATAGTGGCATTGTGTTTTTCTACTAGGAGGCTTGCAATGTCTGATTGTCCCTCTTTTTGTGATTTTAGCAGCTAATAATTCAAAACTTAGATTCATTACTTCACTAGGTTTATAAAACAATGATATTCAAAATTTGTCATTCTTTCTTCAATAATTAGTTGGGCCTCATCTATAAAGAGAAATATCCTCTTCTATTTGGAGAGCAAAGTTACTAAGATGAAAAGGAATTTTCTGGATTTGGTAATAACATTTTTTCTGAAGACAACTAAAAAAGCTGGACAGAAAAAGAAGTCTTAAAACTAATAGTGGGGAAAAATGATGAGGTTGTGATCAGCTTGAGAAAGATAGTTCAGAGAGATAAGCCTCAGCTGCTTCTGCCCTGGAGGTGTTCATTGATGGGACAAAGCTATACTTTTGGAGGGTTAGTGTAGGAAGGATTTGGAATCAGGAGGCTGAAACTCCTGCACTATTCAAAATGAAAGTTGCACCATTCAAAAATGTTTTTATCCTGGGGACATATGCTCGTTTCAGGGAAAATAATGAAAAGTAGAACTATATCTTGGCAGAGGTAAGGATTGGAGTCCAGCACAGTCCAAGGGTGGAAAAAACGTTGAAACACTCACTGCTCAGGACTGAGATCTCAACAAGATGTGCCTTGGGAATAAGGATATGACTATACTTTTGTAGGTCATCTTGTCAACTCAGAAAACCTTGGTTTCCAACAGCAAGGGCCCGTAGGTACCTGGCAGAGGGGGAAAAAATTTCCTCTGAAGGAAGATAACACCATTTAAGGCCTCAAATTACTTCTGCAAGTAATTAAAAATGAAAATGGCTTCAAAACAATGAGATACACTAAGAGATAAAACAGTATAAGCCAGAAATAGCAGAAAAAGTAGCTCCACAGAGACATCAGATACTGGAATTATCAGATATGGACTGTAGAACTATTATGCTTACTAACTTCATAGAGATAAATTTGGAGCTTAAAATTTTCATCAGGGAACTAGATACATAAAGAGTGACACTGGGGACTTCCCTGGTGGTGCAGTGGATAAGACTCTGTGCTCCCAATGCAGGGAGCCTGGGTTCGATCCCTGTTCAGGGAACTAGATCCCACATGCAAGCCGCAGCTAAGAGTTCGCATGCCACAACTAAGGAGCCCACATGCCGCAACTAAGACCTGGAACAACCAAATAAATAAATAAATATTAAAAAAAAAAAAAAGGAGTGACACTGAATGTTTTCCCCTTAACATCAGGAACAAGAAAAGGATATTTGCTCTTGTCACTTCTATTTATCATTGTACTGAAGGTTCTAGCAAGGACAACTGGGAAAAACAAATAAATACATAAATAAATGACATACAGATTGGAGAGGAAGAAATAAAACCATCTCTAGTCACAGATGACATGATCTTGTGTAGAGAACATCCTAAAAAATCCACTAAAAAACTATTAGGACTAATAAATTCAGTAAAGTTACAGGATATAAGATTAATACACAAAGAAAAGCTGCATTTTCCTACACTTAACAATGAACCTTCTGAAAATGAAATTAAGAAAACAATGCAATTTACAATGGCATAAAAAAGAATAAAATACTTAGATATAAATTTAACAAAAGAAATGTAAGACTTGTACACAAAACTACAAAACATTGGTGGAAGAAATGAAAGAAAATCTAAATAAATGGAAAAATATGCATGCTCCTGGATTGGAATACTTAGTATTGTCAAGCTGGCAATATTCTCCCAATTTATCTACAAATTCAACACAGTCCCTATCAGAATCCTGGCTGATTTTCTCCCAGAAAGGAACAGGTTGATATTAAAATTCATATGAGAATGCAAGGCAATCAGAAGAGCCAGAACAATCTTGAAAAACAACAAAACTGTAGGACTCACATTTTCCTATTTCAAAATTTACTACAAAGATATAATAATAAAGACAGTGTGGTACCGACAGAAGGGTAGACATATAGATAAATGGGGTAGAATTGAAAATACAGAAATAATACCTTATATTGTGGTAAACTGGCTTTTGATAAGAATGCCAAGACAATTCGATGGTAAAAGAACAGTCTTTTCAAAAAGTATTGCTGGCCACATAGCATAAGGAGATCAGCTCGGTGCTTTGTGACCACCTAGAGGGGTGGGATAGGAAGGGTGGGAGGGAGATGCAAGAGGGAGGAGATATGGGGATATATGTATATGCATAGCTGATTCACTTTGTTATAAAGCAGAAACTAACACACCATTGTAAAGCAATTATAGTCCAATAAAGATGTTAAAAATAATTATTGCTAGGACAATTGTATATCCACATGCAAAAGAATAAACTTGAACCCGTAACTCACAGTATACACAAAAATTAACTCAAAGTAGATCATCAACCTCACTGTGAGAGCTAAAACTATAAAACTCTTAGAAATAATAGGAGTAAATCTTAATTGCCTTGATTAAGCAATGGTTTCTTAGGTGTGAAACCAAAAGCACAAGCAACAAAAGAAAAAATAGATAAATTTGACCTCATCAAAATTGAAAACTTTTATGCTAAAAACTATCCCATCACAAAAGTGAAAAGATAATCCACAAAGTGGGAGAAAACATATGCAGTTTGTATATCTGATAAGGGATTGGTATCCAGAATATATAAAGAACTCATTCAACTTAATAATAAAAAGATAAATAACCCAATTTAAAAATGGGCTAAGAATTTGAGTAGACATTTCTCTAAAGAAGATATACAGATGACCAATAAACACATGAAAAGATGCTCACCATCATTAGTCATTAGGGAAATGCAAATCAAAAGCATGATGAGATTTCACTTCACACCCACTAGGGTGGTTATAATTAAAAAGATGGATGGTCAGTCTTGGGGAGGACGTGGAGAAATTGGAACCCTCATACACTGCTGATGGAAATATAAAATTCCTTCCAACAGACACACACTAAAGAAAAATTTAATGGATATTGTTCACTAAGAAGGAAAATGATGCCAGATGGAAGCTCCGTGATGTAGAAAGGAAAGGAGAGCAAAGAAGTGGTAAATATGTAGGTGAATCTAAATGACCATTAACTATATAAAGCAACAATAATAATAACAACATGTGGGGTTTTGAAACTATATGCAATCAAAATACATAATACTACATATAATTTTTTGGAGGGGAAGAAGAGATAGTTAAGGTACTCCAAGTTTCTTGCATTTTTTCAGGGGGAGAGTAAAAGTAAAGATTAGCGTCAGACTTTGATATTTCAAAGATGCACTGGGATAATCATGAAGAGAGTGGAAAAGGTACGTGCAACATCCAAACTCATAGATGGAAAAGACAGAATGATAAGAAACAGTCAATCTAAAGGAAGGCATGGGTGAGGGGGAAGGGTAAGCTGTGACAAAGTGAGAGAGTGGCATGGACATATATACACTACCAAACGTAAAATAGATAGCTAGTGGGAAGCAGCCGCATAGCACAGGAAGATCAGCTTGGTGCTTTGTGACCACCTAGAGGGGTGGGATAGGGAGGGTGGGAGGGAGGGAGACGCAAGAGGGAAGAGATATGGGAACATATGTATATGTATAACTGATTCACTTTGTTATAAAGCAGAAACTAACACACCATTGTAAAGCAATTATACTCCAATAACGATGTTAAAAAATAAATAAATAAAGGAAGGCATGAAAGGAGAGGAAAAGGAACAAAGAACAAGTGGCTCAAATAGAAGAAAATAATAAGATGATAGATTTAAATTCAAATTTATCAGTAATTTCATTAAATATAAATGAACCAAGTACTCAAGTTAAAAGATAAAGATATTTTTTAAGGTAGAATTTAAGAAATATCCATTATAGACTGTTTACCAGAAAAAGATTTAAAACATAAGGTTTCCAAAAGGTTGAAAGTAAAGAATGAGAAAAGATACCATGAAAAAAGCTAACTAAAAGAAAACTGGTATGTTTATTGTCAGATAAGTAAACTTTAAGTTAGAAAGCATTATTAGAGCGGCTCAGTTCATGATAAAAGGTTCAAACAACTGGAAAGGTTTAATTGTTCTACAATTTTAGTTCCTGTAAGCTTTTACAAATTTATAATTTGTGTGATATCTTTTCTCATTCTAAATAAACTTAGTCTTGTACCTAATATTGTATTCAAAATTCTGCATTATTTTTCTGAAAGAATTTTCCTCACTGTCTAGTTCCCTGGTTGTATGTCTCCCCCCTTACTCACTGTGCTTCAGTCTCTCCGGCCTCCTTTCAATTTCTTGAGTGCATACGTTCTCAGGGCCTTTGCACATAGCTGGAATTCTGTCTCCTCCTCATCCTTTAGGTCTCAACTCAAGTGACACCTCCCCAGAGCACCTTCTTTGACTACTCTGATTCCCCACATAGATTGCAAAAACCCTCCATAATTTTATATCCCAGCCCTGTTTTTCTTGCTAGTACTTCTCATGATTTTAAATTATTTTGTTTTAATTATTTGTTTACTTGTTTTGAAGGGTTAGTGGGAAGGGCCTGCCTTCAATTCCAGCATGTAAGCCCTATGAGGGCACCAACCATGTCTTGCTTACGGTTATATTTCCAGGACTTATAAAACCTTGAATGAATGAATGTGAAGGAGTGACTGAAGGAGAATGGAGAAAGGGATATTGTGGAGCTAGCATGCATCTGCTCAGGGCAGGTCTAAGCAGAGGGGATGAGTCTGGGCCCAGAATAAAAGGCCTGGACTTAGGTAAGAGAATACTCCAGACAAGGGAACAGGGAAGCTACAGAGATCCAGCTGAAGAAGATTTCATCCATGCCCGGAGCAGATCCTGGGCTGTACAGACCAGACAAGAAAGAGAAGCAGGATGAGCCCCACCCAGGGGCCAGATGCAACTCTGCCTAAGGCTGTTGCTGTTCTCCATCAGTGGATGTTTCCATTCTGGCCTTTAAAGTAATGAGAGACACATTCTAAGAACTCTGACTAAAAACAGTCTTCCCATTTTCTCCAGCACCAGCATTCACCTGGTCATATCTGTAAAACACACTACTTGGAGGAGATAATCTGCAAGGAATTTTCCAAGTTTAAGAGTTTTTTTTCTCTGCCTCCCCCCTCTCTTTTTGTCCCCTCAGACCCTCAACCTCCCAGTCACATAAGCTGGAAATCTTTAATTCACTCTTAATGTTTACCACTTTCCCAACATCTTTCTCAAGTTTTAATGATGAATCAGTCTGCTTCCTCTTTTTGATTTCTTTTGTAGTCTCCCCAGCCCAGACATCATCACTTCCTACTTTCTAACTAGTCTATCTGGTTCCAGTGCAGTCCCCTGACCTTCCTTGGTGTCTGGTTTATCTTTCAAAATCACCATCTTTTTCAAGTCATCCTAATATTAAAACACTTTTAAGAGCACCCCAATGTTGCAGGATAGAGTCTGAACTCTGATATTTGAGGGCTCCCAGATTTAGACCCCAACCTACTATTCAAGCCTCATCTTCTACTACTTCCCTGAAAGAAATTTCTGCTCCCTCCAAACTGGTTTGGTTACTGTTTTCCCCAACATATCATGTTCCTTTTGATTGCCATAATTTTGCTGATTCCCTCATTCCTCCTTGTAATGCTCTATTCATACTCTTCCCTTAGAGATCTGGTTAAGTCCTACCTTCTTAAATAATACTTGTTTTACTCCATACTGATGTGACACTGGTTATTTATATGGTCCTTGATACAGGTTACCTTCTTGCATTTTCACATCTCTAACCTTGAGTTCCTCTTCTATAAAATAAACCAGTTAGAGGAGACGATCTTTAATTTTCCTCCACATAGTAATAGTCTGTTTGCTAATTTCTTTGTGTATATGCCTTTTCTTTCATGTTGATTGCAACACCTTTCAATTTACCAAATATTCTTGAGACTCTGATGTGTGTCCAAATCTGTGTTAAGCCCTATGAGAAGTGCAAAGGTGAATAACAGAGAGTCCCAGTGACTCCCAGTTATGTGTGAGTGTGTATGTGGGGAGGGATGGGGAAGGAAGCAGAGGCGGAACAGAGACAGATCTACTCACAAGAAACTATAATATAAGGCAAATTAGGAGAGGTGCCATTGAAGAATCATAGAGTGGGATGGGAGAAGGGAGAAGGAGAGATTAATTTTGACTGGGAGCATCTGGAGAAGCCCCAGGGCAGAGATGTGCTGAAGCTGGACTTTGGCTAATGAATTGGTCTTTAAGAGTAGACATGGAGTTTTGAGGAGGGAGGGTAAGAAAAGGCAATGATAAGGGCATGATCACGGAGGTGGGAAAAACCAGGGAGGTTCCAGAAATTGTATGGACTTCAGTATGGCCAAACCATGGGGGACTGGGAGCATTCTTTTTCAAGGTAATGTTGTGGAAAGCCCTGCCATTACAGGTTAAGACATTTGGATTTTATTCTTTGTGATATTATTGAAGATTTATCAAGCAGGACCATGACATGATTATTAATTTCTGTTGGTAAAGTGAAGGAAAAAAGATTTAACAGAACTTTGGAAAGAAGACAGGGTCAAGACAGAAATTTTGTTTTTAGTATAGAGGAATCGCCCCACCAATAATCAATAAATAACTATCCATGACAGTACAGAAGAAGACAGAGCAGCATATTTGAGAGACAAGAAGAGAATTGCTCTTAATAAATTATTTAGGCCTACTGTGTGTCCAGAGCCCAAATCATCCCTCTTTAGTAAGGATCTAGGCTAGGGCAAATTTTCACTTTATTTAACATTTTATTTATTGGTCCCAGTGGTTGCCTTTCTTGTCCTGTGAGTGAGAGTGGGTGGAAGGTTGGGTGGAAGAACACACTGGTGGAGAATTTCATGGAGTGCCACTCTCTGTGCGTTGGAACAAAATGTCGAGGGGCTCAGCTCATCCATTCTTCTATCAGGGTGCTGTGGTGCACAGGTATTTCTGGATCTCCTGCTTTAACTTCTCCAGTAATCCAGTGCTCTCAGGAACCCAGCACTTTCAGAACAAATAAAAAGGAGCTGAGATTTAAAAGCGAGCCTTAGATTGGTGTGTGTGTGTGTGTGTGTGTGTGTGTGTGTGTGTGTGTGTGTGTGTGTGATGTAGAGGAACTCAGTTACAAGACTGCCGAGAGCTGGAAAGGGCTCCTCTTTAGTCTTTTGTATGTCCCTACTATGTTCCCATCTCTCAGATGATTTTTCTCAATTCTCTGGTTCTTGTTTTTCTGCCCACATTCTAAGTGTTCTACCATCAACAGCTTCTCTTCCTCCTTCAAACTTTTTCTGGTGGCCTTCTTGGCTTCAATTTCTGTTACAGACTGATAAATCTTAGACATTTATCTTCATGTAGGCACCAGAGCTAGAGGCTTTCAAACATAAAAGATTTCTTCTGAGATTTTAACAGGTCAGTTAAAAATAGTAAAAATTTTACTCCAGCCATGGGGGTTGATAGGGTTAAGTGGGAGTTAAGTGTTGGGAGACTCTTCCAGCCTAGTCAAGAAATCCAGTTATGCTGCAATAACTTAACCTTAGAAAATGAAGTCAACTGCTCAGTCAGGTAGAGAAACATCTGGCTCCATTTGCTAGTTACTAATATGAAATGCCCCAAAGAAAGAAACAGTTTTGCAAGTTTTTTTTTATGCTTTTCATATGAAAAATTGGTGATGTCATTAATACAAGCAGACATCTAGCCTCTTAAAAGAGAGCATGCTGTGCTGTGGAAATGTCTGTTGGATGGGCTTGCTGGTTACCCATGCTATGTTAAAACATCGTTTCAACCCTCACACTTCTTGAAATTCCTCCTTTCCATCCTGACTTCCCTGGCTCTGTTTTGAGTTCCCATCGCCTCTCACCTTGATTAATGCAACAGTCCTCTAACTGTTCTCTGTCTCCACACTGCTGCAGAATAATGTGTCTATGCTGCAAATTGGCCTGTCATGCTCCTGCCTAAAGTCCTCTGGTGAGTCCACTATCACCCTTGGAATGAACCTTAATCTCTTTAACAAGGCCCTAAGGTCCTCCAGGGGTTGGCTCTGCCCTATCTCCAACCTCATCTCATACTATCCTTCTTGGCTTCACCATATATCTTGCAGCTCTCCATACTCACTGACCATGTTCCTGCTTGCTCTGTGCTTTGCTCTTGTTGACTGCTCTGTCCCAGAGCCCTCCCAGGCCCCTTGCCAGCTCTTTCTTCCACCCTGGCTAACTCACCCCTTCATTCCCGAATCTGCTTAAGCTTCGTCGCCTCCAGGAGTCCAGGATGGCTTTGGCAGCTTACCTCCAGGGTCCCTTAGCATCCTCCCTTGCAGCACTCGCCAATTTACAGTGATCTCCTTGTGTCTCCTAGCGTTTTCTCCGCTAGTCTGTGAGTGCTCCTCATTTTTTTAATGCCCACATGTGCTAATATGTGGAGAGGCAGTGTGTTGTAGTGGAGAGAGCCCTGATCCAGGAGTCAGAAGTTTTGAATTTCAATCCCAAATACCAGTTATGTGTCTTTGGCCAGCATTCTGGATGACTTCATGGTTTTGATAACCATAAGAGATAATACATGGAAAATCTTTTGAAGAGCAAACTACTAAACAGATAGAAAACCACTAGTTACTTCCTAAGTCTTACGTTTAATAGCTTTTCCTCATGTCCCATCATATAAGCATTTGGCAGGCTTTTATTCATAATCTCCTCTTTTGTCTTTTATATGTTCCTATCTATTGGATGATTTTTCTCAGCTCTCTGGTTCTCGTTTTTCTGCCTGCATCCTAGGTTTTCTGCCATTAGCTTCAAACTTTCCCTGGGGACCTCCGTGGCTTTAATTTCCAGATCTTTGTCTTCAGCCTTGACCTTTCCCCTAAACGTCACACCTTCCTTTCTAACTGTGTGCTTAGCATCTCCACCTATGATTTGTCCCTTAAGCACATTGAAACTAAGATTTCTTGAAAACAACTCCTCGTATGCCCTCCATCTGCATCTTCTCCTCATGTTTCCATGAAAGGCACCATCCACTCTATGAGTCAAGCTAGAAACTTTGGACACATCTTTAGCTCTGTGTCTTCCTCAACGCTGTAGGAATGTGAGGAAAAGAAGCGGGGAGAAATAGAGATGAGGAGCTTGGGAGGCAAATCCTTCAGTGAGACAATGAATACACATGGAAGCAGGGTGGTGCTGAGCAGTGAAAGAAGGTAGGCAGGGACCAGGTCTCAAAGGGCCACATAAGTCATCTTAAGGAATTTGCACTTATGCTGGAGGCAACAGAGATCCATCCATTGCAGGGCTTTAAGGAGGGGGCATACATGAGGAGCTTAATCTGACTGCAGTGTGAAGAATGGATTGTAGGGGTTTGGATTTGAGTCAGGAAGAACGTCAGGACCTGGATGCAGAAGGGGAAATGTTGAGATAACAAAGAGGAGAAGATAGGGTCCTGAACAAAGGCAAGGTATAGGGGTGGCAAGATAAAGTTGGATTTTCAGTTGAAGGAAAACCATTGAAGGGTGGCTCCTTGGAGCTCCACTCCTACATCAGCTAGGGAGACAGTGAAAGGGAAAGAGAGGAGAAGGCTGTGTGAGTGTGAGAACTTGGGAACAAATGAACTAGCCCATGAGAATGAGGGCAGGTCTGGGCTCTGCACCACCTTTTCCCCTTATTAGGGTTGGAGTTTATTTTGTCTGCTGAGAATGTGAGAGAAATAATCAGGAGATGATGAATAGAAGTAATTTTGGAATAAACCACAAAGAACAGAACTTAATATCAAGAATTGGTGCACAACAATTGAAACAGGAACTGAAAGGAAAGGCTTACTTTCTCACAAACTATAGTTGTTGATTTTTTTACAAGTTGTTAATTTCTTCAAGAAAGTGGATCAGTTTTGATTTCCAGCTGTAGTTCATGGCCCCAGTTAACGCTGGTGAGTGGTTACAAGGGAGAGAAAAGAAAGCAGCAGGTTGTTTTGTGCTGCTCAAAAGCCCATCTGAATCATCCCCCAAAGATAAATGTTACCTCCAAAGAGGTAATGTTTATAAATTAACAGTGCTTGTTTCTTTATAAAAGAGTGAAAAGAGAACCTGAAAAGTCAGGAAAGAGGAATAACTCAGATATCATGCCTCTGCTAACAGAGACTTAAAATTGTAACAACCAGGCAATGTTTGTCATTTCTTGTTGGGATTAATTAGAATAAGGGAGGAGAGAAAAGCTGATTTCTTTTTCAATGTGACCTTGGGACTGAAAAAGGGAGCTGTGATGTGGCTGATGTGTTAAGTGTCAGCTAGGTTTCCATTAGGCTCTTTTATGTTCGGAAAAATTTACCATGGGTGGAACTCAGGTGACTGGGGAAGAAACTGAAGACTCCACACTCACACCTGTGTACTAAAGTGAAGGCTTTCCTATTATCTTGGTTAAGTAACAATAAGTCTTTCCTTAAAAAGTCAGTGTAAAACTTAGCAACTTTTTCTGTCATAAAACAGAGCTCAATGGAGATTAAACTTCATTTGAAAACTTTTCAAGTTCACATATGATCCTTGTTAGTGTATATCCAGACACATTTGTATTGTTGCATAGTTGCATGCCCTGGGCTTTAAGAATCATTCAGACACTGAGCTCTTTATGGCCTCATCTACCTTGCAGGTACACTGCAAGAAATGGATCCTTAGGTCTTAGGTGGTCATGACATTTCAGCAGCTGCAAGTCTGCTGCTTAAATCACTCATAGATAGAAGCGTTTAAAGACAGCGTGTTCATGTTCATAAGTTTGATGTAATTGTTCAGAACTACCCTCTTGTTAAACAACCAAACTTTCTGTTTATTGACATGCCCTCCATAAACGCATCTAAGCAAACACAGAGTAATAGATCTCAAAATTGTCAAGTCAGGTGCTAGGGTAAGCAAAGAACACAAAGATGTCCTAAGAGGCAGAAGACCTAGGCCATAACTAAGTTTAAAAGAGGATGTAATGTCATTTAAAATGGGATCTTGATGGCCTTATTGAAGTACATAATGATGCTCCCTTTTTTTTTTTTTAACATCTTTACTGGAGTATAATTGCTTTACAATGGTGTGTTAGTTTCTGCTTTATAACAAAGTGAATCAGCTCTACATATACATATATCCCCATATCTCTTCCCTCTTATGTCTCCCTCCCTCCCACCCACCCTACCCACCCCTCTAGGTGGTCACAAAGCACCGAGCTGATCTCCCTGTGCTATGCGGCTGCTTCCCACTAGCTAGCTATTTTATGTTTGGTAGTGTATATATGTCCATGCCACTCTCTCACTTTGTCCCAGCTTACCCTTCCCCCTCCCCATATCCTCAAGTCCATTCTCTAGTAGGTCTGTATCTTTATTCCCATCTTGACCCTAGGTCCTTCATGACCTTTATTATTTTTTTCCTAGATTTCATATATATCTGTTAGCATATGGTATTTGTTTT
>RJWK010037011.1:0-21362 GCA_004363435.1 Platanista minor | reverse complement strand
GGGGGGGGGGGGGGGGGGGGGGGGGGGGGGGGGGGGGGGGGGGGGGGGGGGGGGGGGGGGGGGGGGGGGGGGGGGGGGGCAGGGGACGGGGCGGCGGAGGGGGTTTTCTTGCTGGAACAGTATTTTATGAGGAAGTGCACAGATGGCCCCGGGAGAAGGTTCTGGAACCCAGGAATCTTTGTCAAGGGCACTCCAGGAGGAAGGCACTGCACAAGCCTCAGAGGGCTGACCTGGCTGCAGCTGGGAACTGAGTTGCGGTGGAGGGGAGGGGGGCAGAGAGACAGGGTCTGGGTAGCAGGTCAGGGGCCGGTCTGCTGGGCCCTGGGTCAGGCGCCCTCCTCTCTGGGGCAGTAACAGCAGCCTCCCGTCAGGTTCCCAGCAGGAGCCGGAGCTGGAGGGAGCCCAGGAGGGGGAGGGGCCTGTGCAAAGGCTCAGAGGTGGGAGCGAGCCGACACTCTACCCATAGCTGCCGCCTCCCAGGGGGTAGCGGGGTCACACCCCCAGGTGTGCCAGGTCCCTGGGCGGTGGGATGCCAGGTCCCCCTCCCCACGACCTGCTGTCTGGTCTCGGGAGGGCTGCGGGGAGGGGGAGAGCCCATCACTGCAGGAACGTCTCTTCCGCCCTCCCCTCGTGTCCCTCCGCCTCGGGTCCTGCCTGGGCCCGCAGCGCCATCTGCCGGCGCAACAGGGAGGCGCGGGTGGGAGCAGCCTCGAGGTCCCCTGTGAGCTCTGCTCTGGGGAGGGCCTGGTACCCTGGGGAAGCGGGTGTGAGATGGTCCATGGGCACCATGCTCACCCTGAACTGAGGTTTGAGGGCCTGAATTTGAACCTGGCTCTACCACCGACTGCTGTGTGACCTCCAGTCAGTTCCCGACCCTCTCTGAGCATCAACCCAATCCCAGGGTGGTGAGCAATCTGGCTCCCAGGTGGCTGTGAAAAGTGGCCAACAGGCTGGGAGCCCACATCCAGCAGAGGTGGTTCCCCCAGTGCTGAAGGTGCTCCCCAATTCCTGAGAGGTTCGTGGGGGAAGCAGGCATGCGACATGACCCAGCCAGGGACCTGCAACCCTGACATCTACCATTTTCAAACGTGGTGAGTGGTAGTGGGAGATGGACATGAGTCAGATCCCAGGTCTCAACAGGTGTCCCTCCCTGTGTCCCCTGGGGCTGATGTCTGCCCACAGAGGAGACTCATCCACTCCCACTCCCACCCACACCCTCTATGTGATGCTCAAATTCCCCCCACCCCCCAACATCCAGTCTCCCTGGAACCCTGCAGGGATAGGAGTGTACTCCCTCTAAGGCAGCTCATTCATTACCCAGCCAGGGCTTTCTGGAAAGTTCTCCTGTGGAAGTGAGATTGCAGAAACCCTGCCTCACCATAATCCAGGTGCACTCCGAGAGCCCAGAAGGCCCAAGGGGAAGGTCTGGGGCTAGGACCCACGAAATCCCCTGAGCTCATCCCTCGAGCTCATCCCCCTTGGGGCCCAGCCTCTCTCTGTACCCCACTTTCTCCTCCCTTCTGCCTGGAACCCTGAGGAGGGGGGGCAGCCGTAGAGGACCCCAACCTCAACGTCTCACTCTTGGCCCCAATTCCAAATTCCTAAGGGGGGGAACTGGTTGGCCCACCTTGCCCAATCAGCCTGGTCGATGTCCAACAATGACTTGCCAAAAAGAAAAAAAAAGAAAGAAAGAAATCAAAGGCCCTGACTGGCAGTGTTGCCCATGGCCCTGGTGTAAATGCTCCCACCAAGGCTGATCTCCCTCTGCCACTGTGATGGCACAGCACACGGAGTCTGGCAGAGATGCACAGTACCTCACCGTATATAGACAGAGACACAGCTGTAAATAATCTCTAGGACATAGGTGACAGTGAAATATAGTCCAATAAGCAGGAAGTGATGAGTTTGGGGTACTTACTACCTCTGTTTCTAACAGAGGCCATTGAATTGTAAGCTTCTATGGCAGTGTTTAACAACCAACTCTCAAAATCGCTGAGAATTTAAGCCCCAGTCACGCAAGTCTGTTGGCCACCAGGCAGAGAGGCTGCGGGCGGCACACCCTGGAGGCATGGGGGCACAGCTCTCAGAGAAGGGGCACCACCAAATGCCTGTTCTGGCCGCCGCAAGGGATCGGGCCTCCCTGGGACCCTCCTTCACAGATGGATTTATGGACCCAGTTTTCCACAGTCCCCTTCATGGTGCCGGAAGGATGGGAGAGTGCAAACTGGGCCACGTACAGGGACCATCCCACCCCCAGTTAGAGTGACCTGAGCAAACAGCTTGGAGAAAGTCCCAGCTCCCAGCTCCTGGGTGCGTGGTGACAGTGAAGACTCCAGGGGCCCGGGGCGAGGCCTCCAGAAACCTGCCCTCCTGCTTACTTTGCACTCACCCCTCCCAGCCTTGGTCTCCTCCCCACCACGGGGTGCGAATCCACGTTACGCATCTCAAGGAAGGTCGTGAAGTTCAGTGGCATTTAGACCTGGTGAGGCCGCCCACAAAGTCCGGCGGCTCTGCTGCACTGGGCATCTGCCTTGTGCCAAGCACCTCTCAGGGAAAGGTGATTTAAGTCTCAGAACAAGCTGGGGAGGGAGCATTGTCAGCCCCTGTTTCTGTTTCTTTTTCTTTTTTAATAAATTTATTTATTTTTGGCTGTGTTGGGTCTTCGTTTCTGCGCGCGGGCTTTCTCTAGTTGCGGCGAGCGGGGGCCACTCTTCATCGCGGTGCACGGGCCTCTCACTGTCACGGCCTCTCTTTTGCGGAGCACAGGCTCCAGACGCACAGGCTCAGCAGTTGTGGCTAACGGGCCTGGTTGCTCCACGGCATGTGGGATCTTCCCAGACCAGGACTCAAACCTGTGTCCCCTGCATTGGCAGGCGGATTCTCAACCACTGCACCACCAGGGAAGCCCCAACCCCTGTTTCTAAAGGGGTCATGGCCTCTGAAAGGTCATCTGGCCAGCAGAACCAGAACTAGGGTCTGAACCCTGGGCCAGCTCCGGAGCCCCCAAGGCCTCAGTGGTGGGCGGTGGCCACCCGTTGTCTCTGTGGTTTCCCCCATGGTGGCCCGGGTCCCCTCATGACTATCTCCAGAACGCAGGGGCTGCGGGCACAGCATGGCTGCAAGGACTCCTCGAGATCGGGGTTGGCTGGGCAGAGGGAGATGCCCGTGGCCCCGGAGCAAGCTGGCCCAGCAGCAGGTCCAGGCACCAGCAGTCCATGGGCCCTGGGGCCTCCTCAATGGTAGGGCCTCCAATAGCCAAGTGTGGTGACAGGGGTCCATGCTAGGAGTCCCAGTCTGCCTTCTGGACCCAGCTTCCCCTGAAGCCATGGAACTGGACCAGGGGGCCACAAGCGGGAACTCCGCTCCAGAACCACCCAGAGACAGCTTCTGCTGGGAGGCCATACAGAGTCCCAGCCCTGCCACTTCTTTCCTGGCATGGGGCACGCATTACTTATGTATCGCTATGGAACAAATGACCCCACACTTAGGAACTTCAGACCACACACATTTACTGCCTCACAATTGCTTGGGTTGGGAATCCAGGCAGGGATTAGCCGGGCCTTCTGCCTTGGGGCGTCTCAAAGGTGCATCAAGGTGTCAGCTGGGGCCAGCTCCACAGGTGTCCAGAAGGAGATAACTGAGAACCAGAGGTGGAGAGGCCGGGCCCGAGGCCACGCTGGGGACATAGGTGTACATACACGTGCACACACACACACGCGCACGTGCTGTGCCCAGAACACGGTGTTCGACTCCACAGCACTGTTCCTGCAAAGGTGTGCTGGGTGCTGGAACATTTGTGACCTCAGGGGTGAGGTCAGGGCTGGCTGGGGTGGTGGAGGGAGTGCCCAGAGATAGGACTGCTCCACCAGGCACGAGGACAGAGCTGGCAGCACCTCCAACCACACCCCAACAGGGACAGGCCGCATTCAGAAAAGCCACACAGCCGCACCATGGCCGACAGGACCGCCTTAGCCAGGTTCCAGAACCCCAGGTCAGCCCGGCACCAGACAGGGGCACGTGGGAGCCCAGGAGGGGACCCCCATGTGGTCTTCCAGGAGAGCACCCCCTGCAGGGCAGCAGGGAGCTGACCCCCAGGCCCTGAGCCGAGGAGAGAGGGGTCCGGCAGCTAGGCTCCCCTTGACTTGGTGGAGAGGAGGCTGGGGTTGATGTGGGGAAGGGTCCTCGAATCCCAACACAGCCTTTGCCATCGTGCCACCTGTGGCTGCTGACTGCTTGTGGGGACCAGAGGTATGGGAACGAGTGGACAGATGGATAGACGACAGACAGACTGTCCACTGCTTCCCTGAACCTCGACTTCAGCGAGAGGATACAGCAGCCCGTGATCTAACAGACTCAAGGAACGTACGCCAAGGAAGGCTCCTCTGGGGACTTTGGTCTCGTGTCCCCAGCGCCCCAGTCAGGCATGAGGGCAGTTCCACCTCCCGTGTCCAGTCGCAGGTCGGAGTCTGGCCTACAGGCTCCCTCCCCGGCCTCCTCGGCCCCCCAGCCCAGGGTGTGCTCTATGGGGACTCAGGCATGGCTCTCCAGGCTGTCCCTAGGGAGCGGGGATTCCAGGGTGGATTCCCGCCTGTGTTCCCATCCCTGCGGTTGTCCCCAGGGGAGCAGCCCGTACCCGCCTCTAAACGCCTCTGTTCTGCACCGTTGCTTCTGCCTGCGTTGTCAGGCCTGTCTCCCACCTCACCCCGGCGCATCCTGCATCACGTCTATGGCGAGAAAACGCTCCCCCTGCAGCTGTTTGCTAACTGTGTTCCTACTGTTTTTCTGTCTTTAAAAATACATTCAGTCCTGGTCGCCGTGGGGCTGGGATGCGTGTTTGTGGTGAGACAGGGGTCTCGCTTGTGGCTGTGGCCATCACTGACCAGCCCGAGGCCCCTCCTGGGCGCAGAGGGAGGCCAGGCTCTGTGTGAATGGCTGAGCCCGCCAGGCGCGGCAGCGGAGCGAGTGCTTTTCTGAGAGGCCGTAGGGAGAAGGGCCTTCCAGCAGGGCTCGAGTGGGTGCCGAGCCCCGGTGGCCACGTCCCCGTGACGCAGGCTTTGGAGTTGGGCAGATCTGCACGTGCACCGTCCTGCAGAGGCTGTGTGTCCTGGGACGGGTCACTGTACCTCTCTGTGTCTCAGCACCTTGCAGGGTTGGTGTGAGGACGGTGTGGACATGATCAAGCCCCCAACACGTGGCCGTCCTCGCTGGTGGCGGTGGAGGCGCTGGTGAGGTGGGTGGTGGGGCAGAGGTGACGGGAAGGGACACACCCCTCCTTCCCGGGCAGGGGCGAGCGAGCTGCCCTGTTCCCAGAATGCCTTCGTTCATTCACCACTCAATTATTCAGTCATCCAGCAACCACTCTGGGTACCTCCTTTACCAGCCAAGCCTCCCTGACCTGGCTGCTTAAATAACCTCCACAGCTTACCCACTCCCTGGCCTGGCCTTTGTCCTTCCCACTGTCCCCGAGTGCCACGAGGGGAGGAGTTTCTGGGTGTTTTTGTCCCCTGATGAACCCCCAGGTCCTGGAGTGGTGCCCGGCACACTGTAAACATTTGCTAAATACTCACTGAGTGAGTGGAGGCAGCAGGAAGGATGCCGCTCAGGGCATTGTGCAGGCTCGGGGACTAGCAGCCAGTCAGCCACCCTCAGGCCAAGTGCCCCCCCCCAACCCAGTCTCTGTTCCCTGCACTTTATAAACCCTTTCATCCCAGCAAGTCCCCTGGTCACTGCTGAGTCCTCTGTGTCACCAGCTCAGACATGCAGGAAAACAGCATCTCGGGCAACCCCGGGAGTGTCCCCTGCCTGGCGGCACGGTCACTGGTCCCCAAAGAGGCAGATGGCGGGGGGGGGAGGGTCCTCAGGCTGGGCATGGCCAAGGGATGGGGAAGGGACCCCCACTCCAAGCAGGGACACCACGTGGGAAGGGAGCTGAAGGAGGCAGGGCTGCTGATAGTAGCTCCAGGTGGACGGGAGGAGGACAGTTCCGCTGTCCAAGGAAGGTCCTCCCAGGAGCACGCTCTCAGCTGCATCCACTCATTCGCTCGCTCAGTCGGCCTTTACTCAGGGCCTGCCCTGGGACTCGTTGGGGACCCAGAGACAGCCAGCACATCCCCAGGGAAACCTGGAAAGGCAAAGGACCAGGGGTTAGTCAGTGGTGCCACCAGGGTTCCAAGGAGCTCAGGGAGAGCCAAGGAGGGCCATCAGTCAGCCGGGGAGCCAGGAGACTCACTTTAGGAGTCGGGAAGGCTGAAGGCTGACTTCACGTGGGCCTCACAAAGGGACCAGGAGGAAGGACACATGCTCTGAGCAGAGGGGAGAGCAAAGTCCCATGGTCAGCCAGAAAGGGCTCGGGCAGCTAATCCTGGTGTGGAGGCTGCAGGGGACACACCACCAGGAACCTAACGAGCCGGGAGGGTTGTCCCAGGGCTGTAACCAGAAGATCCAGGTAGGGCTGATGGCTGTTTTGGACACATCGCTCTACCATTCATTCCACAAACATTTGCTGAGCCCCTGCTAAGCGTACCAGGCACTATTCCAGGCATTGGGGACACAGCTGGAAACAAGACATGAAAAGCCCTGCCTCCTGGTTTACATTCCAGTGGGGGAGACAGCCAATAAACCAGAGACATAGTACAGTGAGTTATATGATATTACAAGGTGAAAAGGGATATGGAAAGAAATTGACACGTTTAGGGGGTAGAGAGTGCAGGGTGAGGGTCAGATTTTAAAGAAGTTCATCAAGAAAGAGAGAATTGAGCAAAGACTTGAAGGAGGTGAGAGACTGAGCCGAGCAGCTCTCGGAAGGAAGGACGTTCCCCAGACCAAAGGAACAGCCAGTGCAAAGGTCCTGAGACAGAAGTGTGCCTGGCAGGTTACGGAGCATCAGGAGCTCACTGTACCTGGGGTGGGTGGGGTTAGCAAGAAAGAACAGAAGGAAGTGAGGTGGAGGGGATCCTTTTTGTTCTTATTTCTTTTGTTCTTTTTTTTTTTTTTTTTTACTTACAGTATTTCTTTTTTATTTACATACATTCATTTCTTGTTATTGCTAAGTAGTATTTCTGTGAATGTAACACAGTTTGTTTATGCATTCACCAGTCGAAGGACACTTGGATTTTTTCTGTTTGAGGTTATTATAAAGCCACTATAAACATTCGTGTACAGATTTTTGTGTGAAGTTGTCATTTCACTTGAGTAAATGCCTAGGAGCAGAATGGCTGATTTGGATGGTGAATGTATAGGTATCACTTTCTAAGAACATACCAAACTACTTCCCACACTGCCCGTACCATTTTGCATTTCCACTGGCGATGATGGAGACTCCGGTTACTCTGCATCCTCACGAGCACTTGGTGTTTTCTGATTTTTCTTATTTTATCCATTCTAGTAGATGTGTATTGATATCCCACTGTGGTTTTAATTGGTTTCCCTCATGGGGAATGATGTTGAGCCGTTTTTATGGGCTTATTTGCCATCTGCTTTTTTCCTTTAGTGGAATGTCTATTTGATGGTTTTGCCTGTATTTTCTTAGGTTGTTTGTGTTTTGTTTTGTTTTGTGAGTTATTTGTGTATTTCAGATATAGTCCTTTATCAGATATGTGATTTGCAAATACTTCCTCCAAGTCCGAAGCTTATCGTTTCATTTTTTTATAGCTGCCTTTTGAAAAGCAGACGTTCTTAATTTTGATGAACTTATTTACCAACTTTTTATTTTATGGATAGTGCTTTTGGTGTCATGTACAGCATATCTTTGTCCAACTCAAGGTCACAAAGATTTCCTCCTATATTTTCTTCTAGAAGTTTTAGAATTTTAGGTTTTACTTTACGGTCTATGATCCATTTTGAGTTAATTTATGTATGTAGTGAAGTATAAATTGGGATTTTTATTTTACATGTGTATATCCAATTATTGCAACACCATTTGTTGAATAGACTACCCTTTCTTAATTGAACTGCTTTTGTGCCTTTATCAAAATATTTGTCTTTTTCTAGACTCTATGCTTTGTTCTATTTATTTATATTTCTCTGCTTTCATCAGTACCACACTGTCTTGATTACTATAGCTTTATAATAAATCTTCAAATCAGCAGTATTGGTCCTCCAGTTTTGTTCTTTCTCAAAATTGTTTTGGCTATCTTCATTCCTTTACTTTTCCATATAAATTTTTGAAACAACTTGTTGGTTACTACAAAAAAGTTCTTCTGGGATTTTGATTGGAATTGCATTGAATATTTAGATAAATTTAGAGAAAACAGACATCTTAACAATATTGAGTCTTCCAATCTCTGAACATGGTATGTCTCTTCACTTATTAAAGTCTTGATTTCTTTCATCAATATTTTATATTTTACAGTATATAGATCTTGCAATTATTTGATAGATTTACCCCTAAGTATCTCATGATTTTTAGTGCTATTGTATATTGTACCTTTTTATTTTAATTCCCTATTGTTCATTGCTAGGTATATAGAAACATGACTGATTTTTGTATGCTGACTTTATATTTGCAAATTTGCTGAAGTCACTTTTTAGTTCTACTCGGGTTTTTTTTTTTAGATTCTTTGGAATTTTCTATTTAGATAATACTGTCCTCTACAAATATGGATACTTCCTTTCCAGTCTGCATGCCTTTAATTTATTTTCTTACCATTTTCTATTGACTAAGCCCTCAGTACAATGTCAGATAGGAGTAGTGAGAGCAGACATCCTCGCCTCATGTCCAATTATGTGGGGAAAACAGTATCTTTCACTACTACGTATGATATTAGCTGTAAGATTTTTGTAAGTACTCTTTATCAGATTGAGGAAGTTCTCTTAATTCCTGCTTTTATTGTGAATGGATGTTGAATTTTGTCAAATACTTTCTCTGCATCTATTGAGATGGTTATATGATTTTCTTCTTTAGTCTGCCAATACGGTGAAGTACATTGATTGATTTTCTTTTTTTTGGTCATGCCACGTGGCATGTGGGCTCTTAGTTCCCTGATCAGGGGTTGAACCTGTGCCCCCTGCAGTGGAAGCATGGAGTCTTAACCACTGGACCACCAGAGAAGTCCCCACATTGATTGATTTTCAAATGTTCAACCAGCCTTGTATTCCTCAGATAAATAGTGCTAGAAGTTTATCAAATGTTTTCATCATTTCAAAGAACCAGCTTTTGGTTTCGTTGATTTTCTCTATTGTTTCTCTGTTTTCGATTTCATTAATTTCTGTTCTACTTTTTATTGTCTTGTGTTAGCTTTAATATGCCCTTCTATTCCTAGTTTTTAAGATGGAAGCTTAGGTCATTGATTTCAAACCTTTATTCCTTTCTAGTACTATAAATTTTAATGTTATAAATTTCCCTCTAAGCACTGCTTTAGCTGCACCCCATGCATTTTGATATGTTGTGTTTTTATTTTCCTTCAGTTCCAAATCCTTTTTACTTTCTCTTTTGATTTCTTCTTGGCCTGTGCCTTTTTTTTTAAATGTGTTATTTAGTTTCCAAATGCTTGGGGATTTCCCATCTCTCTTTCTATTATTGGTTTCTATTTTACCAACTTGCAATTTGTTTTCTCTTTGTCCCATTTCTTCTTTGTTCTATTTTTCTTTTCTCTTTTAAAATGTTGCTCCACTGTCACTTGGTTTGCATTGTTTCTGACATGAACTAATTCTTAATCTTATGGCTCTCATTCTTATCTTTATACCTTTGTATAAAACGTGTCTTTTTTTCCTCTGGCTGTTTTTAAGATTTCCTCTTTATTTCAATGTAACTTAGTGTAGTTTTCTTCATGTTTCTTTTCCTTGTGGTTCACTGAGTTTCCTGGATCTGTGGGTTTATGGTTTTCATTAACTTGAAAACTTCAGATATTATTTCTTCAAATATTTCTCTGTCCTCTTTTCTCCTGTGAGGACTTAAATAGGCCCTTTGTAGTTGTCCCACAACTCACTGATGCTCTGTTCATTTTGTTTTTTTTTTTTTTTTCAATCTTTTTTCTATTAGTGTTACATTTTTGGATAGTTTCTGTTGTGTCTTCAAGTTCACTAATTTTTGCATCTATGGTGTCTAATCTGCTGTTAAACTCATTCTGTGTATTCTTAATCTTAAGCATTGTGTTTTTCGTCTTTTTTATATTTTCCATGTCTTTCCTTAGTGTGCTTATGTTTTAATCTACCATGCTGAACATATGGAATATAATTATAATAATATTTCATGTCCTTGTCTACTAATTCTATCATTTGTGTCATTTATGTGTTGGTTTTGATCTGCTGCTGATTTTTCTCCTCATAATGGGTCATATTTTCTTGCTGCTTCTGCATGCCTGGTAATTTTCTATTCAATGCTAGGCATTGTGAATTTTACCTTTTTGGGTACTGGATGTTCCTGTACTTTATAAATATTCTTGAGCTTTGTTCTGGCATATAATTAAATTATTGAAAAACAATTGGGTCCTTTTGAGGCATTCCTTTAAGCTTTATAAGGGCAGGCCAAAGCATTCTTGTCTAGGGCTGAAATTTTTCCCCACTATTGAGATAATACCATTCATAGTACTCTGACCAATGCCCTATGAATTACAAGGTTTTCCACCCTGGCTGATGAAAAAAGGAACTACTCTCAGACTGTGTAAACTCCAAAAATTGTTTCCTCTGCTCCTTCGGGTGCTTTCTTTTCACACATGTACTGATCAGCATGCAGAGAAAGACTTGGGGGGGAGGGGATGCTCTGAAAATGTCCAGAGCTCACAGTCCCTCCCTATGCAGCTCTCTGCTATCATTCTTCCCTGCAAATTCTGGCCACTTTGGCCTCCCCAAACTTCCACCTCCATTTCCTCAACTCAAGTAGACCACTAGGTTTTCTTGGGCTCCCTCCCCCTGCACTGCAAATTAGAAATTTTTCAGGCAGCAAGCTGCAGCAATTTGGAGCTAGCCTTTTTGGTTTTCCATCCATCAGGAATCATTATCCTGCCCTACTTTCTGCCTAATATCTGTTATTCATGGTTTTGTATATTTTTTCCAGTTCTCCAGTTGTGTAAGGCAGGAGGGTGAATCTTGTCCTGTGACTCCATTTGGATGGAAGCACCAGTGTCATCTTCATCATTTTTAGGACTTTGGGTTTTTCTCTGAGTGCAGTGGGAAACCGTGGGAGGATTTTGAGTGACTTTATCTGACACACATTTCATAGTTCAATATTAAGAGGGCTTGGCCCTCTTAATATTAGTATTAAGAGGGGTTGCCATACCCTGAGCCCTCTAATTCCTGCCAGCCATGTCTGTTCCACCAACACTTGCTGGGAGACAAGGCCCCACCAGGCCCACAGGTGATGCTGCCCACTCAACCGTGTCCCTGGGGTCTCCAGACCCCTGCCCTCCTCCCAGGATTCAGTCTATTAAACCGAAGGGTGGATGCATGGAAAAATGTTGCCAAGCCTGATCCAGACCAAGGTGGCTCTCGGCATCTACTGCACCTGCATCCATGAACGCACACAAGGGCACCCAGATGCATACACCCAAGAACCCCTTTTCCATTTCAGAATCTCCTCCCACATCTCTGAATCCACAAAGAACCAGTCTTACATAAACGTGCCTCAGGATTCTGCCCTCAGGGACAGACGGATGCACCCCACCACCATCCTGGTCCGCAAGTCACGGAGCAGCCAGACCACCCTGGTGCCCAAGGAGCACAAGACATTCATGGAGGAAGCCTACAGCACAGGTGACCACTGGCCCCGGGGCTCATGCAGGGCAGTCAGGTTCCAGCAGACCCCCTCAGTCCCTCCACCCGAAGAAGTCCTGGGGACGAGGGCCAGAGGAAGTCCACTCTCCGGGACCTTGGGGTGTCAAGAGGTGTGGACATAGTGCAGCTTTCAGCAGAGACTCCTGCCCAACCTCCTTGGCCTCGTCATGTCTCCTGAGGCACCATCCAAAATGCCTTCTCTCACCCGTCACCCTCCACTCTCCTCCAACACCTTTCACACCTCAGAGCCTCAGCTTACCCCTGGCCCTCTCACTGGAATGTTTTTCCCCTCATTCAAAGGATGACTTGCCCTCATCCTTCTAGGCCAAGTTAAGGTGCCACCTCCTCTGAGAAGAGAGTCCCGACTCTCCACCTTAGTCAGGATTTATCACCCCTCCCCTCTCTGTGTGCCCAGGGCCTTTTATACAACTCCCCCAGAGAACTAAAGTCCACCAATACTGGGTAGGGCTCCCTTGGGCTGGAGGCTCCTCCAGAACAGAGCTGGGTCTTGACTCCCCTTTAAGCTGCACACACAGCCCTATGACCACACAGTGAATGAACATCATTGAATGTTGGGTGACTGGATGGAGGATGAAAGGATGAAAGAATGAATAGATGGAGCGACAGAGGGATGGATGATTAATTTATGAATAGATGGGTGGATGGATGGATAAATGGATGGATGGGTAGATGAATTTTTAAATGGATGAAGAGTGGGCAGATGAATGAATAGATGAATTTATGAGTGGATGGGTAGATGGATGGGTAGATAGATGGATACGTTTATTAATGGATGGATTGATGGATGAGCATAAGGATGTGCAAGCAGGTGGATGGATAGGTGGGTGATGGATGAATAGGTAAATGGATGCATGGAAAGGAGGATGAATCAATGAATGGATGGAAATATGCATGTGGGCGAACAAGGATGCATTCCCTGCTTGCTTTCTTGCTTCTCATCCTACCTTGAACCCCGGAAGGACTGACAGAACAGTCAGGAGGCCCAGGATTTACCAATGTGTTCAGCTCCCAGTCCTCTCTTTCAGATCACTGTTTCCCATTCCCAGCCCTTCCCCTTCCCTGCCCACCCAGCCCTGTTAGCACAATGTGACATTCCCACAGCACACCAGTCCTCACACTTTCTTGCCATCTGCTTTAGCCATCTGCTTCAAGATGCTCTGGGACCTGAATAGTTCAGACCCCCTCCACCTGAAGTACATCATCAAGAAAATCAAGAACGTGGCTCACGGAGACCCCAGCTTGGTGCTGGAAACCATCATGACTACTTTGTAGACAACCTGGAGGTGGGAGATGCTCGGGCCATTCAGGGCAGTCATGGGGAGCAGAGGGGAGGGCTGGATCCCAAAGGGGGAGCAAACCTTGGTTCCTCCAGACAGGAGCGCCATGATTTGGGGCAAGTCAATCTCATGTGTCCAATGAGCCAAGGGGGAAGGGAGGAAAGTGGACAAATACGTGTGCACCATCCTCTGAACAGTCTCTCGATAAGATTATTATGATCCCCAGAGATGAGGAAACTGAGGCTTAGGGAAGGGCAATGATCTGCCTAAAGTCACAGGGGATGGATGGTTGGGTAGATGATAGTGGGAAAGCTCTGTCTGGCTTTTTAATGAATGAGTGAATAAAAGAATGAATGGAGGGGCTTCCCTGGTGGCGCAGTAGTTAAGAATCCGCCTGCCAGTGCAGGAGACACGGGTTTGAGCCCTGGTCCGGGAAGATCCCACATGCCGCGGAGCAACTAAGCCCGTGCGCCACAACTACTGAGCCTGCACTCGAGAGCTCGCGCTCCGCAATGAAGGGTAGCCCCGCTCGCTGCAACTAAAAGAAAGCCCACGCACAGCAATGAGGACTCAACACAGCCAAAAATAAAATAAATAACTAAATAAGTAAGTAAGTAAATTTATTTATTTTAAAAAAAAAAAAAAGAATGACTGGAGGAGCTGATGGAATGCTTTAAAAATCCCCTAGCAATTCCCTGAGGATGGGGACAAATTTTTATTCATCTGTCTCTGCAGAACCTAGCCCAGGGCCTGTTCATGAAGGGGTTGTTGGACAGATGGCCAACTGCGTTCACTTGTGCTCTCTCCCCTCTGGCCTCCTCCCCCTCCCCCCACCAATGCTCCCATTGGCGACTCCCGGCATGATCAGACCCAACTCGTTCTGAGCCTCTATCCTCTCTGCTGCGCACAGATCTCCGCCTGGCACAAGTTCCGGCTCTTCCACGTCCTGGAGGCTGTCACTGGAGCCAGTGAGTCCCTGGAGGAGATATGGGAGAAGACCTTCATGCAGCCGGCCCTGGAGAACATGACCAAGTCCACGGTGGGCCTCCCACTGCCGTCCCCACCAGCAAACAGGCCGTTCCACAAGGGCTTCTGGGATGCAGGCAGCTGCCCTGGGGACCCAAAGAATGCCAGGAGTACCCAGCCTCGTGCTTGACCAGGCCATTCTGCCCATTTTCTTATTTTCTTACCACCAGCCCCTTCAGAGGGACAACCTCATGCACCCACTTTACAGATGAGAAAGGCAAGGCTCTTTTCTGGTCTGTGCATCCCACCCACCCCCCACCCCAGGCTGTAACTCAGCCCTGGGCTGCCTGCCTCAGGATGGCTGCCTGCCTCAGGGTGTCTGCCTGATGGTGACCACAGGTTTGGACCTGCACCGCACATCCCTTGCCACTCCCACCCCCCACTCAGTCAGGGCTGTCCCAGGCCCAGCAAAGGTCTCGGCTGATTTCTGCTCCAGGGGCTTGGGGGCCAGTGGCTCTTATTTAGACAGACTAGCCCAGGGTTGCCCCGTGGTGGACTAGGCTATAAACATGTGGTGATCGTGGTCGGAGAGTTGTGACCAGCCACCAAGACCCATCACCACTGGCCAAGCCCTGGCACCCCACAAAGTAAGAACAGCCGTAATTTAATCCTCCCACCACAGGTTTATGACACCTATTTATAGGTGGAGGGACCAAGGTTCAGAGAGTTTAATACACTTGCCTGGAGGAATTACCCAGCTGGTAAAGAGCAGGGGTGACAAGCTCCCACACACCCCACAAACAAGTTGTAGGTCCATCTTACTGTGACTATCGGAGAAAAGCAGGAAACAAAGTCCATATCCACTGTAACTGTTTTCTTTCTAAAATTCTTTTTTTTTTTAATTAAAAAAAACTTTCCACTCATGATTGTGACACATGTCAGGGATAATTTAAAAGTGCAAAGCATCTATGTAGAGTTCACAGCCCAGTCGTCATACAGAGCTGGGGGCGGGGACCCAGGCTGACCAGGGCTGCAGGACGAGTGAAGCCCGCAGGTGTCTGGGTGACGAGAGCCTCTCTGGAGCAGCTGAGGCAGGGCCAGGGCAAGCAGGGCCCCGAGCCCAGACCGCTCTTCCCTCTCTACTTCTAAATACAGCTCAGCCCACCTCCGGCTCTCCAGCAGGTGGGGGCAGGCGCCCCTGCGGGTGCTGCGAGCTGGTCCAGGACTCACAGGGGAGAGCGGGCACGTCAAGGCCAGCGGAACTCATCTTCTGGCGCCTCAGAGTCTGGGCCTCCGGTTATCCAGTGCCACCAGGACCCCCTCTCCTACACCCAAGCCTTCCTCCATCTTGATTTACTCTTGTGCTGGATTCACATCCCCCCAGGGAAGTATAGTTTTGAGACCATGAATTTCTGGAAATAGCTCTGTTCCGTGTCCCCCGGACTCTGTGTTGTTGACCATTGTCGCATTGTCCTCCGGCCCCGGGTGCTGCTGTAGAGACCCCGAGCCACTCTGAACCCTGGCCCTTCATCCCTGCTTCATGGCATCTCTGTCCTACACATTCTGCCGTGCCCAGCGTGTGCTCAGCTCTGGGTCTGTTTTAGCCTCCATGCTTGGCGGCCCTACATCCTTGCAGTCTGGCTACTTGAGTCCTTTGCTTCTGGAAGATGCTTACTTAACTCACTGATTATATTATCTCCTGTGTCTCTCTGTTCCAGGGTTGGGAAATGTCTGACACTCAGACACAGAGCTTTCAAGGGTCCTAATATGCTCGTCTTTCCTCTCCTCCTCCATCTTTCTGTCCTTTGTTCCACTCTCTGAAGATCTGTTATCTTCCAGAATTTCTCCTGAGTTTTCCACTCGTGTCCATGAGCCTTTAACTTTCAAGAGATCTCGATTTTTGTTCTCAGAGTGTTCCCGTTTCATCCTGTTTATACCTTCACAGATGCAGTATCTTCTCTCATCTCTCAGGATATTAAAGGGAGTGTTTTGCTTGAAGTTTCATCTCTCTGGCCTCTATTTCTTCCAAGTAGCTTTTTTCTGGGTTTCATCGGGTTTGCAGTTGTGGCTGTGGTTTTAGTCCCTCCCGCGTCCATGGCCTTCTCTGCGTGGCCGTCTGCCTGTGCTTAGTGGTTGATGAGGCGCTCTGAGCACACAGGTGGGAGACGGGATTGGAGGTCCACCATAGAATTATGAGGTGAGCCCTCTGCTGGCCTCCCCATGTCCCCTGCCCCCGTAGCAGCGCCTCTGTGTCGTTCCTCCCAGGCTGTCCAGATCTCCCAGGGAAGACCCTGATCCTGGGCCCAGCCCCGGGCAGCGTTGTGGAGGACCTGGCCCAGGCAGTGTCTGTCCCCTGAGCTTGCAGGCCTGGCCTCCCCACCCACAGTCCCTCTGCCTGGCCTCTCCAGAGACCCTCCAGGTGTGCATGGTGGGGACGGCATCTGGGCACCTGACTACCCCTTAAACCTCTTTGCCCTCTGCCCAGTCTCCTAGCTGTAAACATCTGGGAGACACAACGCTCAGGATTTCTATCAAACAACGTGTGGTGTTGGGGGGCGCTGGTTCTCAGCTTTGCCCTCCCAGCAGCTTAGCGCTCAGCACAGTTACCTCACCCACCTCCTTTCCAGCTTCAGACGTGGTGGCTATTGCCCTTGCCAAAAATCTCCTAAATGTAGTGTAGATGAGAGCTTTTTTTGCAAGAGCAAAATCACATTCAAGCCACCATCTTAACGAGAAGCCCTCATATCCACCCTTTCAACAAATTATAGGGCTTCCCTGGTGGCGCAGTGGTTAAGAATCTGCCTGCCAATGCAGGGGACACGGGTTCGAGCCCTGGTCCAGGAAGATCCCACGTGCCGCAGAGCAACTAAGCCCGTGCGCCACAACTACTGAAGCCTGCGTGCCCTAGAGCCCGTGCTCCGCAACAAGAGAAGCCACCGCATTGAAAAGCCCGCGCACCACAACGAAGAGAAGCCCCAGCTCACCTCAACTAGAGAAAGCCCGCGCTCAGCAACAAAGACCCAAAGTAGACAAAAATAAATAAATAAAACAAATAAATAAATTTTTAAAAAGTTATAAATGATATAACAATTTCATAGGATGATCAAACAGCATCACAGGGACCAGCAGCACATGGAGAGAGATCAGAGACTCCCTCACTTTCAGATGCCACCAAATGCAGGGCTAGGGTTTGGATAGACAGGGCAAGTGGGAACTATAAGCCAGGCAGGAGGTACAGCACGAGCAAAGGCTCAGAGCAAGAAGAATGACGCTGGGTCCTTGGACCAGTAGAGGACCAGGGTTGTTGACAGTCACGTGTAGTTCTGAGCCCTGAGATTGGACCTGATCTTCACATGCCAGCTGTGTATGTCGGGCTTCCTCAGTCTCAGTTTTCTATTGAAAAACTGGGTTGACGGTAGCCGTCCTCCCCACCAAACCAGACCACTCTTCCTTTCTGCCCGCACTCGGGAGCTGGAGGAGGGCTACCGGGACGCAGCCAGCAGTGTGCTGGTGGCCATCTGCAGACACTGGTGGCGGCTGGTGGCCCAGCACCTGGAGACCGAGGTCCTGTCGGGCGTCTTCCCGCACCGCAGCCTCCTCTATGTGATGGGCATCCTGGCCTCTAACAGTATGTCCCGTGCTCAGGGCCTGGGCTTGGCCACCCTCTGTCCCCAGGCCAGCAGAGGGAGGCGGAGGTCATGAGGAGAGAGCAGGAGGGGGCGTGCAGGGCTGCTGATCCACGGGACACACGCAGGCTGTGCAACAGTGAAGCATCCCCGTGCCAGAGGGCCATGAGCACTCCCACAGCCCACCTCCCCTCGGCCAGCCTGAGCCACTTCGGGACTCCCAGGGTAGGGCACCAGTGGCTAGCTGTGCTGACCATCCTCACTAGCCCGTGCTCCTGCTGTCAGCATTTCGACAACAGGCCTGGACAGAATCGGGATGGAGCGAGGAGGCCCAGGAGGCAGGCCTGCCCTGCCACGTGGTCCTCTCCCCGGATCACCGGCAGACGGGGAGGCCAAGCTCACAGAGGCTGCGCGATGGGCCTGGGTCACCCAGCTGCACATCCTGGGCCTGTGGGATCCAGGTCTCTGTGTCTCCTCAGCAGCCACTGCCTCTGAGCCACTGGAAGGACCGCCTGGATAGCAGGGGTCTCTGAGAACCCCCAAAGAGGACTTACAGGGAAGGGTCTTGCCAGGATGAGGCTCAGCTAATGCAAGACAGCAAACACTGAGCGCCTGTCATGTGCCCGGCTCTGCCCTCAGGAGCTCGCGGCCTCGCCAGGCAGGCACGCGCCAACTCTCATCGCTCACTCATTCATCCATTCACAAGCATGAGCTGAGCTCACTTCTGCCCAGCGGGGGAGGTACCGGACGGCCCTGGTGGCCATAAGGGAGGGCTTCCCGGAGCAGGCAGCCAAGTCTGAGCCATGCCTTGAGGGATGAGTAGGAGTTTGAGGAGGGAATGGTGTGAGTACATGTCAGGGCCTCAGGAAGGAGCTGGTCAGCAGCCTCAGCGAGGGGTTGAGGTCAGGGGGAGGAAAGGGGGGTAGGCATGCCCTGCTCTCTGCAAGGAAGCCTGGCGGGGAGGCCTCAGAGGCTGTGTGTGGGAGTGTGGACTCTTGGCTCAGCTTTGCACCCTGTGCCTGGGACTGGCAGGCTGGGTGGAGGTCCCTCTTTGCCTTGGGTGACCTCTGAAAACCCCAGGGCCTTCGCTGAAGCAGCCGCTCCCTCCGAGGCTAGGTTTCCAAAGTTTGCAGCCTCCCAGTGTGCCCCTCTGTGAGCCTCGTCAACCCAGGTACATCCCAAGCAACCATGCCCAAAGGGAACCCTCCATTTACCATTGGTGAGCCTGAGGTCCAGAGAGGGAATGTGACCTACCTGAGGTCACACAGCAAGGGTGGCAGGGCCACAACTCCAGCCCAGCTTTCTGGACCCTGAGCCCAAGTCCGGATCACCATCCTCCGAGCTCACTTCCCCGATGGAGCCAGAATGGGCAGAGGCAGGACATCAGTCGCGTCCAGGGGATGGGGGAGGTGGAGCCCAAGACCCGGCTCTGGCCGTGGACATCGGGTCTGGCCTCCAGTGACCCGCCCTACCCCCCACAGAGGAGCTCTTCAAGGAGGGAGAGGAGGCTTGCTGGGAAGAGCAGCTGGCCCAGGGAGGGAGGGAGCTCTGCCACGGGGCCTTCTGCCGGGTGGGCACCCGCTCAGCCCTGGGAGGAGGGAGGAGATCAGGGAGGGTGTGGGAGGGAGGGGACAGAGGGGAGGCAGGGCAAGGCTGTTACAGATGAGCAACAGGCTTGGAGGGGAGGGGACTTGACCACAGTCATGGGACTGGTCCCTGTGGAGTTGGGATTTGAACCTTGGTCTCTAGGCACCTGGCACAGAGTAAGTGTCCTTCCCACCCACCCTGGGGGCTGGATCTGTGACTGAGGGACCCAGAGAGGATGCAGAGGCCAGACCTGAGACCAAGGGAGGAAGCAAGAGGTCGGCGTGGACTGAAGTTGCCACAGCAGACGATGGGTGTCATGCTGGTCCATCTCTGACCACACACCACGTGAAGGGTTTGTGTGGCCGGGAAAAGGGACACGGGGCCCTGGCAGACCTGGGCTTAAGTCCAGATTCAACCAAGCACAGCTGCGTGTCAGGTGACCTACTTTGCCTCTCCGTACCTTAGTTTCCTCGTCTATCAAATGGGGGTAAAGGTACCAACCTCAAATGTTCATTGTGAGCTGACAGGAAATAATCCATGTAGTATTTGGCACTGCGCCTGACAGACAGGAAGCCCTCATTCCCTACATTAGTTATTATTATCATATAGTAGCAGCAGAATAGTAGTAATTAAATGGCATTTAGAGGAAATAACACCAGCAGCAGCAGCAATACAAGTAATTAATAGAGAAATAAGACAGAAAATCACAAGGACATAGAAGACTTGAACAATGTAATTAATCAAATTGATCTAACTGACGTTCCTTTCAAATGTAAATAGAACATTCACCAAGATAGATCATTTGCCAGGCCCTATATCAAGTTTCAATAAATTTAAAAGGACTGAAATCAAACAGAGTACATTCTCTGCCCAGAACATCAATTAGAGAACAATAGCAGAAATACATCTGGAAAAAATTCCAAATATTGGGACGTTAGACAACACTCTTTTAAATAATCCATAGGTCAAAGAAGAAATCACAAAGGAAATTAGAAAATACTTTGAACTGAATGATAAGTAAAACACAATATGAAAATTGAAAATCTGTGGGGTTCAACAAAAAGCAATGCTTAGAAGAAATTTATATTCTTAATGCCTATATTAGAAAAGAAAAAAGTGTAGAAAATCTATTTTCTAAACCTCCATTTTAAGAAAGTATCCCCGAAAGTGCAAAATAAGCCCAAAATAAGTAGAGGGAAGAAAACAATAAAAAGTAAAGTAAAAATCAAAGAAATTTTTTAAATGGACAAGCAGTAGAGAGTGAATAAAACCAAAAGTAGGTTATTCAAAAAGACTGATAAAATGATAAGCTCCTTGGTAGGCTGATCAAGAAAATAAAAAATATTCAATATCGGAAAAGAAAGAATATCACTGCACATCCTTTAAACATGGAATGGTAATAAAATATGATTCCAATAAATTAGGCAATTTAGATTGAATAGACTAATTCCTTAGAAAACACAAACTACCACACTGACACAAGAAGAAACAGAAAGTCTGAGAAGTCCTGTATCAAAGAAATTGGAATCATATTTTATAAACCTTCCCACAAAGAAAACTCCAGGCCCAGATACTTTACTGGTTAATTTTCTATCACAAGTGAAGGCAGAAGTATTCTCAGAAAATAGAGGAAGAAGAAGCACTTCCAAAATGTTTTCATAAGGCCAGCACAACTCTGACACCAAAGCCAGACAAAGACATTACAACAAAACTACAGACCAATATCCTTCATAAAAATGGACTCAAAAGTCTTTAACAAAATATTAGCAAAATAAATCCAGCAATATACAAAAAGTCCACACATGTTCAGCAACCTGGAATTTCTCGGATCCCAGTCCTTTGGGGCTTTTAACGGAGGCTTTGTTAATAGGCGTGATTAATGAAATCACTGGCCACTGGTGATTAAAGTCAATCTCTAGCCTCTCTCCCTGCTCTGAAAGTTGAGGAGTGAATGAAAGTTCCAACCCTCTAACCATGATTGGTTCCCCTGGCAACTTGCCCCCATCCTGTGGTTACCTAAGGGCTTTCCAAAAGTGGAACCGGGCTTGTTATAAACAACAAAAGACACCTTTACTGCTCTAATCACTTAGGAAAGGGTTTTAGAAGTTCTGTGCCAGATGAAAATAGAGATGAAGACGATATATATATATATATGCATATATATATATATAAATAT